>CAKNWW010306111.1:2426-19947 GCA_932074435.1 Andricus kollari | reverse complement strand
ATCGTTAGTTGATTTTTATTCTATTAAGAAAAGATTGTAGATTGTCATGTAGTCGTAAAAATAACAAATTTTAAATTTTGTTGTTTCAAATTCCTCATTTTTTAACTAAAAATATTTTTTCGTATTCCTGTATGAAAAGTAATTTTATATTTTCTTTATAAGGGATCGTCCATATATTACGTAATCAGTTTTTCTTTTGTTTAAATAAAGACGAAAAGGGGATTGCTATGAAGTTGAGAATGACACAACGATATAAACAAAAGAAAAATTGATTACGTAATATATGGACGACCCCTAAGAAGATCGAATATTAAAAGAATTTTATAAGCTTATACAATGCCATTCTACGCTAATTGGGGAAATTAAAACGTTTCTAATAATAAATATTGAATGTAAAGTAAAAGTGTTATTGTTAATTGAATTTTTGGGGTTTGAGACGTTTCTTAGATTCTTTTTGATCGCAAAAATCCACAGATTTCGAATTTCAAATTTTCAAATTGCTAATTTTGAAATTGAAGAATTTTTAGTTTTGAATTTTAATCCCCGTTACTCGAACCGCTTAACAAAATAAGCATCCGTGGCGGGTCGGACGTTTTTGGCGGCAGCAGGTACTGCCACGAGATTTTGACTCGACCCGCCACGGGAGCTAAGGCTGCCGCGCGGCAGTAGTTTGCCGACCACTGTCTTATCTGGGAATAAATATGGGAAATTGAAAAAATGGGCACATTTTTCCTAATTTTTGTAGAATTATGGCCGTGATAGTATTTTAAATCATGTTAACTTTTTTCTTATTTTTTGGAATCGCATATAATCTCACATTTTGAAATTCCTAATTTAATTCTTAAACTCAGTCAGAGAAAAGGTCGGCGGAAAACTATAGGAATATAGAGCGAGTTTCATTTACATTAGGGTTACACCGGAAACCCTTATAATGACGGTTGGATGTCCGACCGACCGTCGATCGTTTACCATTCCTACCTTCTACAATATTTGTGCTAGAGGTTTGCATTTTGGTATTATGTTAACCAATCGCCATGTATTCGAGGGGAAATATTTTCATCTGCTTGGCTATTATGTTCCTTTATCAGTAGTTAAATACTAAGGAAAGTCAAAAAAATTAGCTTCGTAGACTCCTATGCTATAAGCTTTTCTTTTATTACACTTTTCCTCGGGGGGGGGGGGGGCTGTTCAAATTGAAGCTCATGGCACATATAATTGCAATAAAGAAAGAAAGAAAGAGGGCCAGTAAGGCCAATTTTTGGAACAAGAGCGTCACAATCTTCTGATTTTATATTTGTGTAGGGGAGGTTGAGAGCTTGATGGGCCTCGCGTGTTCCTTCCTGGGGTTTCTGAACTTCTGATTGGTTATTGCGTCAATGACCGCGCCTCCCATGTTGTTGCCACATAATTCAAACTACAATTTGTTACCAATTGCAAAGTGCCATCTAGAGAGTCGGGTCAGCACCATCAAACTACAGTTTCAGCAATCATTATTTATCAACTAAAACATTTAAAATCAATTGTTATTAATTTTTTAAATTGGAAAATGTTTGGTAAGCCTAAAAACTCCAGAACTTCTTTGGAACTTTTTCATAAATTATTATTCTGTGAGAGTTAAGTTTGAAAGTAGCAGTTGCTGCAGACATTCTGAAATTGTTAAATTTACCCCTAGTACTTTTCACGAAATAGTTAAGAAGTTACTCCTTGTAAAACAACTAATAAATTTCTAAATTGAAAATAGTCACTAAACTCACATTCATGAATCGCTAGATTATGTTTTCAACCCCATAATAATATTTAACAACCGCTAAAAATCATCTTCGGCGTCCCTCATCCCTGCGACTCGTTCTGCAAATATCGCGCTCGACAAAAAACACCCACTTCCCTCCCTAGCTGCACAATATACTTTTTTTTTGTATTTAGACTTAGTTAACTTTTATTTCGCTTGTCATGAAACTAAATGTGACAGAGAAGAATAAATCTTCCAACTTTTGGAATTATTGAAAATGTTTCCTCAAATATATTACGCGGAGAAGCGAAAGTGACTTATTTGTAGTGAGTTATCCATACCACATAAAATAGAGGGTGAAAAAGTAAAAGAGTGAAGTAAACCACCTCATAATTTTTTTTTATTCTTGCTGCATCGTTTTAATGAGCAGGATTCTGTGGGAGAGATTTCATTGCTTTGACAGTTTCAAAACTTGCCTGGATACAGTTATTAAAATTTTAGTTTTTTAAATTTAATTCTTTAGAAAGAATTGTAAAAAAAACTCTGGTTTTGTTGGAAAACGATTTTCAGTTTAAAAAATAAAAATAATGTTGTATGCTCTTGCGTACACTGTTAAAAATAATATTAAATTTAATATACCCATGTGTATTAAAATTAATATGTCAAGCATATATAATCGCCATTAAGAGCGTGTATATTAAATTTCATATACATTCATGTTAATCACTTGCAAGAAAAATCAGATAATTTTACTTTACAGAAATTCAAAATAAGTTTAGCAGTCATTTTCGATCCTAAATAATAAAACATGATACCGTCTGCCTATTAACCAAAAATAAAATTGGATTTCAAGTCGAAAAGTTAAATTAAGCAAATAAATAACAGTGCTAACCTACAATCAACTGTATTCGCATTAAATTTTTACCATTTAGAGCGAATTTAGGGAAAAGTTCCACTCGTACATTGCACTTTCATTAGAAATAACATTTCAGTCGACAAACTCTAGATTATAAATTTAACTGCCAATAATTGACAAGATTTGAAGAAATTAAAGCACTTTGCGTTTTCACGCAAGCTGATATAACGACCTGTATTTTAAATTTAATACACATGTATATTAAATTCACTACACCGATGTATGTTACAATTCAGTAGCGGTAGTGCATATTTGCTTCACACACATGTTTATTAAATCTCATACAGATTTTTTTAACAGTGTAGTTATTTGCATATAATCTTTAAGAGCAAATAAAAACTTCCTGTGGAGATTTTGTTAAGAAACGGACAAAGAAATCTTCTTTAAAGCTGTTTTTTAAATAAAATAATAGGTAAAGAACTATTGTTCAAGGAATGCTGCGAAACTCGTAATTCAATTATTGTGCTCTGTCAGTATGGTAGTGTGACGAATAAGTGTGTGATACAAAAATGTTTCTCCGTCAAAATTAGCGTGCGAGAAATCGTGAACATGAAATTGGTGCCTTTTCTGACTGAGTGAAAAGTGAGAATAATAAAAAAGGTCGTAGTCGGCTGAAATCAACTACTATTAATAAATTAATAGTGATTTTTAATAATGATGAATTTTCATTGACTTTTTCATTCTACATTTTTAAATAACTATGATCATCAAACTTCCATCTCACGCTTAATGTTTCATGCGTATTTTATACCTGGGCTTATGTTTCACGCAAGCAGTGAATTTAAAGGTATACGCAAGAATTGCAGTGCAACAAATACAAAAATAACACTGCAAATTAAAAAAACATGTAGCATATTTTATTTTTCCTAATCATTATTCATTTTTTCGGTTGTATACATTTTTTATTTTAGTTTTTGAGTAGTGCTTTGCTCATTGCAAAATACCTCAATCTTAATTCGAAGTAAATGCGCAATGCAATGAAGGATTAGGTTGGTGTATAAAACAAGCTCAAGAATTTTCGCAGATAGAAAAAGTATCGAACAGTAGTGTTCTTCATCTATTATTTTAATTGACGAACGACTTTACACATAACTTCTTTGTACTTTTATAAGCAACTTCTCCACAGGAAGTTTTGGTTGGATGAAATGTCGCTCGATAAACTAAGCGCTCAAAGATTATTTCGAAATAATTATGGAACAGCATAGAATAGCTATTTGTTTTAAAAGGGCACAAATTAGACGATTTTCGACGAGTGGGAAACTTGCAGCATAAGCCGGAGGCTCGAAGCATGAGTCGAAGGTCAGGTTAGATTAAGTTTAAATCGAAGACGTAAACGAGTGCGAAGAACTGAAAGCAAATGCTGCAATCACAGGAGTACCAATTGCCTGTGCACACGTGTATCACACGCTTTTTTCGCAATAACCACCTAAGAAAATTATTTACCTCTTTTTTCACAAGATTTCCAATCCCGTATGATGGTTTTCAGGGAAATTTGTATATAACTTTTTTGTACAGAATTTTTAAGAATACTTTTATTTTTCCGGTGTATTAAATTACATATCTCTAAAAAGCGCATGCATGTCCACTAGAGTGGTCCAAACACTCGGTTATCTATTTTGTGGGATCGACGCCCCCCCCCGTAACGTTTTCCTCTGAAAATACTACCTGATAAGAAGCACCTTTTCTTCTAATTTTCAAAGGAATTTCTAATTAACATTACTAATTTTCAGTGTCACCATGTCCTTCTGTAGGCGATAACAAAAAGTATTATTTAGTGAATATAAATTTTAATCGCACAATGAAGTTCACTAGAGGGGTGTCGGAAATAGCCCTATTTACCCTATGTATTATTTTATATTTGATTTTTTTGTTGATTTTTTTTTCAAAAATTAAAGTAATTATTCCATATATAAAATTTTGTTTTGAAATTATTCCAATAATTCTGTGTAGACATAATTTTTAATAATTTCATCCGGACGTTGTTCTCCCAAGAAAATACGTAACGATTGCCAAGATCGAACTCAAGAAAATGCCACGTATAATTGCCCATGATTAAATACATCTTTACGAACATCTACTCCAATTTTCTCAAAAGTTTGTCCTTGACTTTTATTAATTGTCATCGCAAATGCTAATTTGATTGGGAATTAATTGTAATTTATACGGTGGAATATTAGGAGGATTCAAAGTATTTAGATATTTAGGCAATATGGCATCATTAATATCACCATTTTTTCAACGTTAATATTTCTCGCAGACAGTATGGCTACCTTCGCCAGATCTTGATACCTACGATTATTAATTAATTCTTTAAATGTTGTTTCTACCATGTCGTCACTTCTTGGAGCTACACATTGTTGTTGAGCTATTAAATTATTATTAATGTCATTGACAGTTCCATTGCCAACAGACAATAGATATTTTGCAAATTCTACTTCGCCTGGTAAAGTTCGCATATTTTCAGTTAATAAGAATACTGAAATCTTTTTCCATAATGCACTAAACTTGATAGATAAATTGACCAATTCACATCGAGTTGCATTGACTTTGACTGGTAGTAATTGTCTAAAATCTCCTCCTAAAAGCATAATTTTTCCTCCAAATGGTAAGTCAACATTCATAAAATCACGCAGAGTTCGATCAATTAGTTCCAAAGCATATCTTGGCGCCATTGGAGCCTCATCCCAAATGAAGATATCGACATTCCTTAAATATTGTGCATCTTTTGATTGATTTTTGATGTTTGATACGGAATCAGAAAAGAGTGGAACAGGCATTCCGAAATTTTTTTGTACGGTTTTCCCATGTGGAAGCAAAATTGCTGCAATTCCTGTAAATGCCATTGTACAAATATTTTTTTCCTTACATCTCAATAAATGATATAATGTAGTGTAAATATATGTCTTGCCTGATCCACCTGGCCCATCTATATTGAAACACGAAGTAGAAGGTGCTCTTTCATTCGTTATGAAAACTTTCAATACTGTATCGATAATATCCTTTTGTTTTTGGTTTAATTTTTGATATTGTATTTGACCAGTTTCTTCATGTTGTTCAGGTAATAAATCATAATTATATTCATCATCGATTGCAATATCAATGTCAGTTAATTGTGGCATCGTGGGAAAATTGCGAAGATCAGATCTTTCATGTGAGAGAAAAGTGTTTATTTGTAAATATGCTTTTTTAAGCGCTTCATCGAAAGTATAATTTCTCTGAAAATCTTGTGACATTGAATCCTTGAATCCCTCCCATAGTTTTCCCGGATTATTTGGAAAGCAGTAAATTAAAATACGTACAAATAAATGCCGCAATTGTCGTGGCATCATCCATACCTCACCTTCTGTCATTGCACGATCCCACTCTGCATCGTCCTTAATAAGACCTAATGCTAAGCATGCACTATGAAAGATTTCATGTATTTTATTATCAACCGTTCTAATATCTTTAAAACTTGTGGCTCCTTTGACTGTTATTAGTAACAATCGAAGATGAAAGAGTTCTATTTGACTTGGACTAATTGAATACATGCGTCCAATAAGGTTGAATTGTGCTTTACGTATTTCCCATTTTGATGTACTCTCACCACGTTGTTTCTTGAATACGTAATGGGATGGGATTTCTGCGTACGTGAATTTTTTAGCTTCTGCATCACGTCGATTTAATGAAAAATAATCAACTAACATAGATACCTTCTCTAACGCTGTCCTTATAGAGTCATCATTTCCTTCATCAAGAATAGTTACAGTCTGCTGATTCAATAAATGTACTGGTAACCGCATAATAGAATTACTTTTATCTTGTAATGATCTTCCGAATATTTTATCGCATGCTTCAACAGGACTGACGTACCGAGTTTCTATAAAATTGCGAATTTCGTCATGATGAATTATACTTTCATGACTTTCGGTAACTACTACAGCAGCAGCGTCATGTCCTTTATAAATATATTAATACAAATATTTTACACATTTAATGCTGGACACAGCTTTCACATTAATATGACAATTAAACAATTGTAATAATTTGTCATTATATGGAACAACATATTGATTGTCAGTCATGCCTCCATTAGGCCGATTGTAAACACCAGTATTTTTGCGACAGTAAGTTGGATAGCCATTTTCATCCATTGTTGTCTCTGCTTGGAATTTTTTTGGTAAGTTTTTTGAACATTTACCTTTTTCATCTTTGCACCAATCTCCACATGGACCATTGATCATGTTTTTCATGACGATATGATGAAGTAGAACATTTTCATCAGGATGTGGAATTTCAGCAGAAATATATTTATCAACGATATGAGGAGTAGTTATCTTATTATTTTGTTCTAACGTGACTGAAAAATGAACATGAGGTAATCCGCGCTTTTGATATTCAACAACATATACGTATGCCAGTACCTCACCGAATAATTTCTTTTTCACAATAGTATTAATCAGTTCATCTTTCTTGATTTTGAAAACGCGTGAAACAATATCGGACCTGTCTGATGCTGTTTGACGAAGCAATCAATTCTCTTTGATTTCACGCCAGTTTGGATTGCACGTCATCGTTATGAACAGATCTGGCTTACCGAATTTCCTTACAATTGCCATTACGTCTTGATAATGCTGCAACATATTACGTGGTGATCCAGTAAACGTTGATGGAAGGATGACTATTTTTCCCACATGGTTGTTCGTATCATCTGCTGTTCGCTGTAAATGATCAATTAATCCTTGATAAGTATCAGCACGAATTTTTGTTTGATTCATTCTACAGAAATTCATCCTATCTTTTCCAATTTTAAGATAATTATCAGCAATTAAGATTAAGATGACATTATAATCTCGAGTTGCCATTCTGTATTTAGTGTATGCAGCTCGTGATACTCGTTTATGGCTGTTCACACAGAGTATATTTTCATGCCAGCCTCTTGTACCATATAAATAAAATAATGGGTAGATCCAAGGTTCAACGTTAGGGTCCATGGAACTCACATATTTAATCTGTTTCTTACCTGTATTATGTATGGTTACGTAAGATTCTGGAATATCATCATCAACTGTTGTTGAAAAAATCGCAGCGACTTCATTCATTTTTTGCAAATTGTATCGTCTACTTGCATAATTGCATAATTGCATTTCAGGCTCAGCTTGTATATTATTGTTCATCATTGCTTGTTCTATTTCTTCATGTATCATCCGGTAGGATTGCGCGAATACATTACAGTTGCGAAGAGTATTATCTATGGCATCAACAATTTCTCTATTCAACGTAGAAATTTGGTTACATCGAATATCCGTAGCTTCATTTTGATCTGCGATGAAGAGTTGGCCAAAAGAAGGACTTTCATTTACATGAGGAAACAAAGATGTATTAATTTTATAATAAATCCGACCATGTATTTTAAAGCAAAATGGTCCAGGACGTCTGATATTGAATTGGACTAAATTAGCATTAAAAGACGCAAAGGCAAATGTATTATTATAGAATCGTATACGTTCGTGAAAATGATTTGATTGTACGTGAGTACCATCAAATAAAGTCTTTATTATCGGCGGTGGATTAGGTAATGGTTCAAGAATGACTTCGCCATGACTACAACAATAATTGAAAGAATTTTGCTTATTAGCAACTTTTTCAGCTTTGAAGTGTTGTGCATTGCAATGTGTGCATAAAACATTCATTTCACCAGAGTAGTGTTCAACTACATATGATATTTGGTGAATATTTTTTACCACTATATTACTTGTTGATTCGGTAGACGTTTCAGTATTACCATTTTGTACTGTTATTGCACTATTGATAACATTATGTTTCTCATTATGAATTTTCTGGCGATAAGCGCGTTGTCGAGCAGCCTTTTTTTGTCGTTTTAATAATTGAAATTGTTCTTCTTCAGCGGGAGTACGTTTTTTTTTTGGCTACTTTAAAATTTTTTTTGCGAATACGATATAACCTTTGTTTAGCAGCGTTTTTCTCACCGATTTGTTTTAATGCCTCTTGTTCGGTGAGACTCGTTTCAATTTGAGGATCTATATAAATCTGTGAATGTTGAGGTATTGGCTGAATATTATTTTCCACTATATTAGTTGTTGATTCGGCAGGCATTTCAGTATTACCATTATGTTCTGTTACTACACTATTCATAATATTATGTTTTTCATTCTGAATTTTCTGGCGATAAGCGCGTTGTTGAGCAGCCTTTTTTTGTCGTTTTAATAATTTAAATGCTTCTTCTTCATGAAAAGAACGTTTTGTTCGGCGTTTGGGCATTTTTGCTTAAAAATTTTAAATATATGAAAATAATAAACCTATTTCTAAAATATAGTTGAATTATTGTAATTGCAAAGTCGACAAATAAAACAGTTGTAGAATATTTTTTAATAGAAATAATTTCACAAAATTAATTAAAAATTAGGTTATAATTGTATTTATTTTATTTTTGTATTTATTTACTTAATTATTGATAAATAAATATCATATTTTATCTAAATCAAAATCAATCTGTTGGTATCTTATTATCTGTATTTTGTACATTTTCTGCAGTTGATTTAGTATCTTATTTGATCTAAATGCATCTGTTCGTATTTCATCTGTATCTTGCAATTGTTCTGTGTTTGATCTGAATGAATCTGTAAGTATTTTATCGATTTGTATCTTGCAATTCTTCTATGTTTGATCTAAATGAATCTGTCCAAATCGTATAATATTTTTTTATATTGGAATTGTTATGTATTTGATGTAAGTGAATGTGTTTGTATGTTAAAAATGTTTTGTGTTTATAAAATATTTATTTGTTTTAAATCTGAAAAACATGCATTGTATTTTATTAAATTCGGATAGAAAATATAATGAACATAAAAGATAAAGTAATATAAGTTTTTTTCTAAGTTTTTAATAATTATTATTTTAAACGTCAAATAATTATAATTTTAAAAAATCAGTTAAAAATGTAAAATATTAAACGTTAAAAAGTTAAAAAAATAAATCAGATACCTTTAAAGTTGAGAACTTTGGTGTACATACCAAATTTAATAGAACGTTTTTAATTTAATAACTCATTAAATATTTAATTTTATATATTATAACTACTATAAAATCGTAATGATTTGGTTAAAATTGAACATCAATGAGGGAAGTTTGAGAAAAAGAATTACTTTTATTTCTTTTTTTTTTAATTTGAAATTGTGCGGTTACCGCTCCGAATTTCGACATTTTCACTTTTCCCTTGACAGCACGAAGCAAATTTTTTCTCAATAAATTAAAAAAAAACATTTGTCTCTGAAAAAGTACTCGTAAATTGTTTTATTTCTTGGCATCCCTTACTGATATTTTACTTTAGTGATAAAAATAATTTTAAAAAAAGGAGTGACAAAAGAAAAATGTACAAAATCTGCTTAACTGCATAATTATATAATAATTATTCTTTTTTATTCCTTATTCTGTTTGAATTATTCTTCCTTTAAAATATGAATATGATTTTCAGAATGAAATTTCTGTAATATAATTTTTCTTAAATTTCGTTAAAAATGTCATCCTTTGTACACCAAAGTTAAAGTTATTTAATGCATTAAAAGTGTAATTACATGATAATTTAAAAGAAATAAATTTGAAATAATTATATTTTTTGTATCTAAAGTTCATTTTTGATATTGTGTTTGACCAGTTTCTTGATGTTGTTGAGGTAATATATCATCATTATTTTCATCATCGATGGCAATATCAATATCCTTATATGTAGATTTGTTCTATAAGAGAATAAATCATGCATCGTGCGTTTTTATTTTTCATTCTAAACAAAGCACAACACAAACTTCTTTAAATAATTAAACTAACAAATATACAAATAATTAAAAAATTTACGTCAATTTATAGGTTATATTGGTACGAATTTGTACTTTTCTATAATTGAAAGCTTCTATTTGATTCTTCTTATGAATGAAACACTTGTTAAATTTATTGAAACATATTTAATAATTTATTTTAATAAAAATGCATCAACTTTTCATGTAATTAGATGATTTCAACGATTCTATCCTGACCTGTCAGGTGACGATCAGATTTGATGAAATCGGTGAAGTGACGGTCACTCCCCATCCCTAGGCACCAGTGCTGTTAACAGTCTACGCATAACTGAATGGCACTTGGAGGTTATGGAATGTATACATCAATAATATTGTTATTATTATATTATGTAGTAAATAAGAATCTTAATGAAGCAAAATTATTTATAATTATGTGTTAAGTATGTAAATTATTCATTCAAAATTGCTTTTAGACATACTTACTTCCAAAATGTTTACATAAAGATTGGAGTATCAGCTTCGTCATTCAAACGACACACATTGATAAAAACGATATCAATGCGTCAATGTAAATGAAGTTTCAAGCTGGTTACACAATTTAGACGCAGACAACGTTAACAATATTTAATCAATCCTTGTCTGAAAAGGTATGATAAATTATCGATTTTTCAATAAATCCTTCATAACACCAATAAGAGAGTTTTCTCAAATCACTGAAGTTAATGAGCACGGTTCGTTGGCTCGCAGTCCGTTCATGCAATATTAGGCATTACACGTTGTGACGTACCGATCCAATATGGCGATACACTAGTGAATAATATTCATATTACCAGTAGTGTTAAATTACATCTAAACTGCGTGGTTTCATGAATGTTGACTTAACATTTGGATGAAAAATAATTCTTAAAAATGTAATAAATTAAATATCTAGTGGTTTTTATTTTTTCAACAAATAATAGAGACAATTAACAAAACTAAATGTAGTTATTTAATTGCATTTTCTTAAAAGAAATTTTTATGCAATTGTATTAATTTCGAAATTTTAGAAGTAGATTTACACAAATGTTAGGTTTCGTTATTTTTGAAATTGAAACTCAAAATTGATGTTTTCAATTTAAAAAAATAAATATAAATATTATGATTTTTTTCTATCCAATTCAAGGAAATGAAATTTACCAAGAAATAATAGATATAATTAACAAAAATAAATGTAGTTATTTAATTGCAGTTTCTAAAAAATGTTTTCTCAAATTGTATTAATTTCAAAGTTAAAGAAGTAGATGTACACGAATGTAATTTTTTTATATATATTTTTTATTGAAAGTCATTTAATAGATAACAAGAATTAATGTTTTCAATAAAAAAAAATATAAATATTAAGTTTGTTTCTTTGCAATTGAAATAAATCAAATGTTACCAATAAAACAATTGAGACAATTAACAAAAATAAATGTAGTTATTTAATTGTAGTTTCTGACATTTTTCTTCTCCAATTTTATCAATTTCAAAATTAAAGAAGTAGATGTACACGAATGCTAGGTTTTTTTTTTTTAATTGAAACTTATTTAATAAATAGCAACAATTAATGTTTAAAAAAAAATATATATAAGTATTATATTTGTTTTCTATCCAATTGGAAGAAATGAAATAATGAAAAATGTAAAAGTCGATTTAAAAAGAATCGTAATTTGCTTAAAGGATTGTGGATGGATGAAAGCACGCTGTAACGTGGTGGCTAACCACCCGTTATGGATCCTTCCCCAGCTTTTCAGAAATAAACAAATAGATCGTGATCATTCCCATGGCCGGCACAAGCTCAGAATAGAAAAAAAATTTAGAGATAAGACCTTATTATAACATCGGGTGTGAGGAGTGAGAGAGAACTTTACTTTTTTTAGAGAACAGATACAAAGCGAAATATTTAGGTTAGAATTTTATAATAAAATTGTATGTAACCTGTCACTATTAATTAAGTTAAATTAGGTACCTGGAGTCTTAAGGTAAGGAGGACCTGACGTCCTACATCGATCTCCGAAATCACAGAGTCCACTTTTTTGGGAAAATCCGGCAGGGAAAAACACTGCCATCAACTCCAACCACCCCGCACTACCTCACTACCACCAAGTTTACGTCACTCTAACGCACCCACGGTCACTTCACTTTCACAGGGCCCATAAGGATGTCGAGTAAGCCACTACATATTAATCCAAGCCAAAGATTATTAAAATAATTACTAGGCCATGCCAGGCTCGACACTTGTCAACACACGGAGGCCGCCATCTTACACCGGCCGGCATTCCACATACCGTAACGGCCGACCCAATACCATCGACCAGAGTCCTAGAAATACAGCTTGAGAGGGCAGCACCGACTGGGCCGAGAATTGTGGCGCGAGAGGGCTGGGACTGGCGAGGCAGAGGACTTGCCCGAGAGATCAGTTTCGTGTCGGCCATCGACGAGCCACGAGTTTTGAGTGGAGAAAGAAGTAGCCGCAAATTTACTTGGACGAGTACATTTTGTTCTGCCGGACTGGCATGGAAGTAAAGTAAAGGGGACTCTGTGATTCCGGGATTGAGGTAGGCGTTACTATTCTTACTTTTCTCCAGATTTCTTTCAGGTTTTATGAGATTATTGGAGTTTTGAGTTCTTTATTTGTTTAACATTTTTTAGGTTACTTAGACCTAAATGCTATGTAAAATATATGTCGCGCGTAATGATTGAAAAATGTGTCTAGATTTTTTTCCGGCTGACGCCATTTTGAGTGTTGAAGCCAAATGAAATTGAGAATTCGGTATTAAGAATCGTTGTGTAGGTTAAGCTTTCTTTGTGAACTTTTAGTTAGTAATGAAGTTTTAATTTTCTATTTTTCTTAGTTGATCTGATAGTTTTCTTTACTTGTTAATCATGGTTTTTGTTTAAACCCCTTTATTCTAAACTCACATGGCAACCTTGTCATTATTACTACTTTCAATTAAACTTACATAGTTTTATTATATTTTTTACAAAACTTAAATTTTGGAGTGCTTTTCTCGCCGCCACGAAATTCGTCTTCCTGAGCTAGGAACATATAAATGATATTATATGATATATCATTATACATGATTATTTATTTGCATTTTTTGTGTATGAACATTTTGGAGTGACGCCTGCTTATGTCCCATAAGACTGAGAAGGTCGTTATAAAATTTGAGGCCCAACGTGTGGCCACAAAACCTACAGATGGGACACCATTTTTTATAGAAAATTAAAATCTTTTTTTTTTTTGAGTTGAGAAACTCGAACTTGAACGACCCAACCATGATTAACTCGGCCATTTTGATTTTACCTTACTTTTAGAACTGGATATTTCCAGATTCTTCAAA
Organism: Andricus kollari; assembly: GCA_932074435.1. Lineage (NCBI taxonomy): Eukaryota > Metazoa > Arthropoda > Insecta > Hymenoptera > Cynipidae > Andricus > Andricus kollari. Next base: position 6,147 of record CAKNWW010306111.1, on the reverse strand, counting down.
CGTACTATGTATGTTTACAATTTGAGTATAATATATTAGGCACCTTGAAGAACTGATTGTTGTTGGTTCCATTTATTGAACCTTGTAAACATTATAAAATATCCAGTGATTTTATTGAAAACTTTTATTCTTTATCCAATGTATTATTAATATGATAATCTGCTGTAATTATATGTGACATGTGGTTAGGAATGTTTTGCATTTCAGCTATTCGTACGGAATGTTCGGTATTTCGGGAGTGAGTTCAGGATTTCTTTTTTTGATCTGAGATTGTTCGAGAACATTATTTCGGGAATAATTCGGGCTAATAGTACGGAATTTTTAGAAATTGCTGTAAATTTCTAATTTTACTAGGACTTTTTCGAATTTAACAGAATTTTGGGATTGGTTTGAAATTTCTCTTTAGAATTCCGTGAGCATCGTCGGAATTCGGTCTGGTAGTACAAAATTGTTCGGAATTTTGAAATTTTAAGAATTTCCGTGAGATTTTTACGATTTTGGTAGGATTTTCGCGATTTCAGAATTAGAGTAGGGATTTTCAGCTTTCGAAATTTCAAAATGGAGAACTCTACCTTTGAAGTAGACAAATTGTGGACGGAAACAACAGACTCAATTATAAATTGGGCAAGTTCGCTGACTAAAGAGGAACTGCGGGAAACGTTAGGGTATCTCAGTCTATCCACTGATGGAGGTGACATGGTGTCATGGGAAAAGAGTGGGGAACGAGACTTGACTGGTGTTCACACCAGCAACGACTATTGGTAACGTAACTTTCGCACGTAGCTTGACGAACGTGGTTACGTACTCACTGCTTACACACACCGCACCCTTTTACACCCTTTTACATCCAGTCAACTGGAATCAGGATGACTCCGTTCACAGCTGATCGCACTACAATAAGCGACCTTGGGAAGGACTTGCCTTCGGTGGATTTCCTAAACTTTTCGAGACGGCGAAGGAAGAGACTCATTCGAATGCGAGTTATGCCACTGCCACTTTACCAAATACTAATCCATTTTTGGATTCTTTTGTGCCAAATGATCATCCCTTTTGCACGGATAATATTCCCTACAGACATCTGGAAGACCGAGCAGGAATCCAGATGTCCTCTCCTTACCCAGTAAGCGGATTGCCGACAGGTATAGGTCAGAAGTAGGGATGATATTCATTCAATTGTGCGGAAATGGAATATCAGCTACAACGGAAAACCCGATAGCAGAGCGGAGGAATTCTTGACCCAGATCGAGGAATGTAGGAAGGGCAGTTCGTTATTAGACGAGGATCTGTTTAGAACGCTATTGTTTTTATTAAAACCACCCGCTGAGCATTGTTATAGGTTCAACCGGGAAAAGTGGGAGACATGGCGGCAATTTTCCATCGCATTCAGGCATAGGTATGGAGGGTTACATTTTCAGATGCGAGTTAGGGATGAAGGGCGCAAGAGGACCCAGGGTCCACATGAACCTATTGCAGATTATCTGATAAACATTCGCCTAATTTTTCAACATTATTATCCTCCGATGACGAAAAGGGAACAATTGCAGATGGCAATAAATAATTTACATCCGAAATACTTAGAAGCCCTTCCTAAAACGGAGTATCCTTCTTTCGAGGAATTAGAAGATGCTGGCGAAAGGTTCGAGGCGTCTAAGATGATATGTAAAGCGCATCTACCCCCTCCACCTACGCAAGATAGTGTTTTACCATAATTTGCCATACGGTAATAATGCCGGAAAGTCAGAAGGAGTAGCTGCCAGCGAAAATAAGCCTACAACCTCGGACAAACCGAACAACGGAGCGAGCGGAATTAATAAAAACAATAATAAAAAGCGATGTGGTAGAGGCCGAGAAAAATTCAACCATAATAAAAACGAAAACCGACTAACTAACCCACCGAATAACCCTAATCCAAACAGCACTTCGAAAAATGCCTGTGCTATACTAAGCCCTACAGAAGTACATACTTCTGCGGTACCACATGTGTTTGGTACAACTCCTACTTCTGGCGCTTAACCGTCATATGTAAATTACGGCTTTTATCCCGGCTTTCCTCAGGCACAAATTATGTCCGCTAATTTCTGCTATCCTCCAATGGGTACCCACGCTGTTGAAGCGTCGAATTTATCGACTGCTGCGGTGGCCCCAAATGCGAGAAGTGCGAATCCTCAAGCGCCAGCCCCCTTAATGTACACTACCGCTGGTGGCACTTCAAGATGCGAGCGCGGCTGCTGTTGGAATTGCAATGAACAAGGACACCTTTATCGTACCTGCTCCAAACCTAATAATGTTTTCTGCCACAGCTGTGCCCAACCCGGCTAAATTTCTACGAACTGTAGCGGATGTTCGGGACCCAGGTCGGGAAACGTACAGGGGTGAGTGACTCTAGGGTCCGATCACTCCCCCCTTTCGTTGTTAAGGCCCCTCAGATTTCGTTAGATGAAGTAAATACAGTACTTGATGAGCGGCGCCTGTTTATTACTGTTAGTGCCGATGGTCGGTCACTACACGGACTCTTTGATCCAGGCTCGTGCTGCACCTACATAGGTAAGCCGGCATTTGGGAAATTTTCGAGTTTGCTTGAGAAATTAGTAGATCAACCACGTCCGGGTAAAATGTATCCTAACGAGGTGATTGCAAAAACTGCCGGACAAGCCATTTTACCTCTTAAGTTTTTAGGTTTAAGCAAATTTTTGCAGATCCGTTTCGCACCTGCGTTTGATTGCGAAGTTTTATTCGGTCACGATTTTGCGGAATTGTTCGATTTTGATGTTAGATTTAAGCCCCATATTTGGAGAATAGGAAATAATATTTGGCGAACGTATCAAGGACAGGAAATAGGTTTTGGAGTGAACATACCGTCGGAAATATCGGATAATCGTGAGGAGGTGGCTAATAATTCTTTGTCAAACGAAGCCGTACAGGCCTGTGCAGGCAGAAAGGAATGAAAAGCTTCGGAGGCTAAGTACTTAAAGGATTTTCTCAGAAGAAAAATTCCTCCTATGCCAGCCAAGCTTCCTACCACCCACATAGTGGAACACCATATCGATATTCAAAGACATGCTCCCATCAGACAAGCTTATCGGCGCCCTTCTCTTAGGATTGAAGAATCATTAAGAGAATCGGCCCAAAAGCTTGAAGCTGAGGGAATAATAAGTCCCAGTAAAAGCGAATGGTGTAACCCAGTGGTAATGATAAGGAAGCCTGACGGAGATTATAGGCTTTGTATTGACTTCAGAAAATTAAATGAGGTAGACAAGAAAGATGCTTACCAAATGAGAAATATTAGCACAATATTAGACAAGCTTTCATCCGCACGATAAACTCTTAAGATTGACCTTAGTCAGGCATTCCATCAGATTCCTCTCTCCGAAGAATGTAAGGAATTCACTGCTTTCCCAGTACCAGGCAAGGGCTCTATCATTACACTCGGATGCCGTTCGGGCTATCGGGAGCTCTAGCGACGTTTCAGCGATTGTTGGATCGACTGATAACACCGGAATTCGAGCCCCATGCATTTGCGTACATAGACGACATTATTGTAGTCAGGGAAACCTTTGAAAAACACATGCATTGGTTGGAGCCAGTTTTAGATGTGATCCTCAATGCCGGACTTACGGTCAATTCCGATAAAAGGAAATTAGGTTGTAGTCAAGTACGATATCTCGGATATTTGTTAGATAAATCGGGAATGCACCCTGACTCGGAAGAAGGCGAGCCAATA
>CAKNWW010306096.1:0-13723 GCA_932074435.1 Andricus kollari | reverse complement strand
TAACAAAATAGTTAAATTTTTAACTAAAGTGATGAATTTTTGATAAAAAAATGAATTCTTAATAAAAAGTGTAATAATTGATATTTTCAGCAAAAAATATTTTAATTTTAAATAAAAAAACTGTTGAATTCAATCACAAAATAAGAATTTTCATCAAATTATTGCAATCCTTAACAAAAGCAGACTAATTTTCAAACAAAAAAAAAAAGCATTTTTGACAAAGAAATTGAATTTACAACCCAAAATATGAGTTTTCTACCAAAAAAAGCCATTTTTATCGCAGCAATTGCGACCTCAGCTTTTACCCCCTAATTCAGCAATATAATATTATTTAATCTTGTAAAATTGAAAAATCAAAAGCATGTAAATTATAAATTTACTTTTACATACTTAATTTTTTGTTAAGAAATAATTGATCCTTTATTTGCAAATTGAAAAATTTTAAACGGATTCAGAAAAATGGAAAGAATTCAAAAGTATTCAAAGAATTCTACAGTATTGAAAGAGATAAGAACAATCCAAACAATTCAACGAAAAAAAAAATTTACTTCTGAAGATTTAAATTTAAAATATATTCAGTTCGACAGTTACAATGTAAAATTCTTATGTTTTGAAAATATAGAATTGCAAAGTACTCAATTTTCAAAATTTATATTTTAAATGTATAAAATTTGGAAATCGTCAAAACATCTGACCATGTGGGACGATTACTGACTTCTTTTTAGTAGGGATTCAACCTTTTGGCTTACAAATTCATCTTTCTTGGTTAAAACTAAAACTTTGGTTGAAAAATGTGATTGAACAACCTTTCTTAGTTGGAAATTCAACTATTTTGTTCAAAGGTCATCTACTATTTTGTTAAAAATGCAATATTTTTACTTGAAATATTCAGAATTGAGGGCACACATTACCGAATTTGAAAATTCCCGAATATAAAGATTTAAAACATTTTTTTATCAAAACAATTATTTGTAATATAATTTTGATTGTTATAATTTAATTAATTTTATACATAAATAACAATTTTAATTGGTCAAATTCGGGAATTTTCTCGTATGGATATTTTATAATTCAACAATTTTTTGCCGGGAATTTTAAAATTCAATAATATTATAAACTGCTCGGAAATTTAATTATCTGGGAATTTTATAATTCGCGAATTTTCCAGTTCGGAAATCTTATCGTTCGACAAATTTTATTTTTCGGAAATTATACAGAGTCGGGAATTTTATTTCTCGGGATTTTTTAGTCGTCCCCAAAAATGCTCTTTATTTTACATTCTAGACCTTCCAAATGGAATGAATTTCAAATGTAAATTATTTGTCGAAATCAGAAACTCTTTAATTTCTAAGATTTAAAATAAAAAAATTTGGAATTTTCGCGTTTCACAATTTTTAATTCATCAATTTTGAAGAGTTACGATTGAAAACTCTCGAACTTTAGAGATGTGTCAATAAAAATTCTTGAATTTCGATGATTTTGGAAGTATAACTATCAATGATAAATTCTTAAAACAAAAAACTCTTCAATTTTCAGTTTTGAAGATTCACCATGAAAAATTTTTTCATTGTAACGATTTGAAATTTGAAATCCTTTAAATTCAAATTTTTGAAATTGAAGACTCTTTAATATTTAAGGTGTATAATAGAAAATTGAGAAATTTTGAATGTTTTTTGTTTGGAGTAGTTTATTTTTGAAGATTTACATTTAAAATATATTCGGTTCGACAGTTACAATGTAAAATTCATTTTTACATTCTCATTCTAATGAGAAGGTATTGGTTTTATGTAAAATTTGACTTAGTCGGTTTTCATCAAATTTCTACGTTTTTAGACCCCTCGAGACTTTCGAGATTGATCAGATTGGATTGTGCTCTGGCACACTTTTTGAAGGCCTAAAAAGAAAGAACGAGTTCGTTAACCAGTTATTTTGGATGAAAATTTAAAAAGTGAGCACATTTTGAAAAATTTTGAGACCACTTTTTTCAAGATTTAAAAAATCTATGTACGGTTATTAGTAGTACTCCATAAGAAAAACAATTTACCCTAATGACATTTTTCAATAAAAAGAAAATTATCACAATTATAGCATTTTCAAAATCCAAAAAAACAAACGAAAATCAACATTCGAAGCCGAACAACGCACGATATGAAAAAAGGCCAAGAGAAAAAAAATGTTTCTCTTTGAGAGCACTACAAGATTATCATAACAACTTTTTGAATTTATTCAAAAAATCGATAATTCAAATTTTGATCGCACAAAAATAATGAAAAATTCCATTTCGCGGTCAACCTACCCAAGATAAAAAAAAGATGAAGAGAAAAAACTTGTGCACCCAAAAAAGATCTGCAAATTTTGTTATTAATTTTTAGTTTTTGTTTTATTCGAAAAACGACATTAAAAATAAAAAATTACATTTTTGGACAAACGACACAAGCTATGAGAAAAAATGAATAGGCAGAAGTTGCTCATCCAAGAAACAGTTACAAATTTGTCATTAACAATTTTTCGATAGGGCACTTAGTTTTTTTTCAATCCTAAAAAATAAGAGTAAAAATATAAAAAAATTAATTTTTGGAAAAACGACACAAGAGACGAAAAAAAATGAAAAGACAAAAGTTGTTCAACCAAGAAAGATCTACAAATTCGTTATAAACTCTTCTTATAAAAATGCATCAAAACTTAAAAATTTTCTTTTTGGACAAAGGACACAAGCTACAATAACATTTCATTTATCAAAATTTTTCGCCTAAATTATATCTACAAATTTGCTGAGAAATACTTTACAATAGTATGCGTATTTTAAGTTTAAATCATAAAAAATAACGTTGACAATAAATAAATTAAATTTATGGAGAAACCACACAAGTTGCAATAAAGTGTATAATAACAAAATTTTGTGTATAGGATGCAAAATTTTTTATAATTATAAAAACAAGACAATGAAAATACATATGTTTCAATACCAATGCATATTATGAATTGTGATAATATAAATTTTTTGAAATGATAAAATTTTCAGGTTAGCTGAGAATAAAAATTAGTGTAAAATAAGGAGCGAATATTGAAGTAATCATGAAAAAAAAAATTTGTACATTATTTTGAAAAATCTGAGTAAGCAGTACCAGCTTGAGATGCAGAAATCAATATGATATACATTTAATATAATAATGTTGAACATCACGTAGAAAACTTCAGATTTTGGAAAAATCGAGTGCGAAGCACGAGATTCGTGACGAGAATGTGTTACTTTAAAGCCAAAGGAGCTTTAAAAAAAGAGAATTCACTATCACGAAGTTACAGTTGTCGATGATTTGACCCTTAGTTGTAAAAGGTCTGGGCGCATATGTGGGGGAAATACAAAGACCGAGTACATAGCGCGAGGTAAATACATCATCGAGCGCGAGAACCAACAGTCGCGCGACCTGGGCGCGCTCAAACTTGCGAGCGAAGCGAGCCGCGCGCGTAGCAGATTTTTTTTATTGTCAATTTAAAAAAATTACAATTGAAAATTTTTCAATCTTAACTATTTGCATATTACAATTCTTCAGTTTTAAATATGTATACATGAAAATTCTCAAGCTGTGATGGTTTTGATTTAACAGAATGAATTTGAAATTGTAAGTCTATATAATTGAATAAATTTCAATTGTAAACTTAACAAATTTAACTATTAAAAAAAGCATGGAAAATTGCATCATTTTCTATTACAGACATTAAATATTGAAAAATCTTAAATTGAAAATATGCAGAATTATTGAAGAATTATAAAATTGCGAATTTCATAAATTGAAGAATTTTCAATTGTAGAGTTTTAATATTGGTCTATTGAAAAAAATCAAATTAACGTACATGTAAAATATTTAATTTTCAAGACTTACATTTTACAGGTATGTTGATATTCTTGTTTTTCTTAATAGTTAAATTTTGATAATTTACAATTGAAAAATCTTCAATTTTGTTTGAATATTGACGTTCGTGAGAAAGAGTTCGTTGTGACTTTGTGCGAGGTAAAGGCGTGTCAAATTTGTAAATATCGGAGGGTCGACTGCGTGCATAAACGTGGAATACGACTTGGAATCAAGCTGTGAGGATCGTCTGCGGGATTTGGAAGTATCGGAGGAGCTTCAGAATCGTGCAAGGAGTCAAATAAATGAACAACAGCAGGCCTCGGAATCTGCTTTCTGGCATATCCTCTGGAGTCAGGAGGGTGCTTCATTCCAAAAAAAGGTACTTCTTGGAGTGGCCAATAGGTCTCTTTTATCTCAGGTGAAGGATATAAAGGCTACTTACATTTTCAACCCTTGGTTTTAATACAAAATTCGTATTTTTCTTGAGCCTTCAACAGTTCAGAATGGAATTTCCAATTTTCATCATTTTTCAATAGGTTATTTTTCAAGGGTTAAATTTAAAACTGCTGAAAATTGAAAGCTGAATTTACAACAATTGAAAATTAAATTGATGATTTTCTTCTATTTTCAACTTTCTACCATTTTTAATAATTGTTGGGAATTCAATTCTTTCCGACGAAAAACACTAACATAATCTAAAATTGTTCAAATATTCTAAATGTTGTTCAAATTATAAGGATTTTTTTTTCAATACTAATTTAACCTAAAATTGTTTAAAAAATATGAATCTTCTTTAAAAACTTATAATTTTGTGATAAAAATGTCTATTCCCGATGAAAAACTTTAACAGAATCTGAAATTATTCAAGCTTGTAAATTATATTATTTTTAATAAAAATCATTGGACTCAAATCTAATTATTTTCGTTCAAAAATACCAATCTCAGATGAAATACACCAACATAACCTAAATTTGTTGAAAGATTGTAAATATTATTTGAAATTAGGGTTGCCAGCTAGGCCGGTTTGTGCCGGTTTGACCGGCGCAAACGTCTTGCGGCCGGCTGCGGGCTTCCGGCACAATCGCGTAAAAGCCGGCAGAACTCTCGAAATGCGTTTGTTAGAAAACATGTTTGACTTTAATTTTGTTTTCAAAATTTTATCAGCAACATTACAAAATAAAGTTGAAGGTATGCTATTTATATCGTAGCATGATACTTAAAAACATGGTGTTGAATATGATTTTTACAATCCCCCCCCCCGGTAAAACAAGCTGCTGGCTGAAGTCCGTGAGGAAGGTGGCAACCCTGTTTGAAATCTAATAATTTTGTATTAAAAATACTAATAATTTACAAAAATATTAAAATAAAATAGTTTAGAATTGGAAATCTTCAAAATATTCTAATTTATCAAGTTTGATGTAAATTATTCTTTAAATGTTTTCTATTGAAAATCGTCCCCGAATATTAAGGTTTTAAATTCCATATTGTTAAATTTTGTACAATTTCTGGAAAGTCTGTAATTTTTAGATTTTAAATTGTGATTTTTGGTGTTGTAAATTTATATTTGGTCCAGTATTAAAAGGCTTTCTTTTTAAAATTATGCAATTTTGAATTATTCAAATTGGAACATAATAATTTTGATTTTTTCTAACCTGAAATTATTTCAATTTTAACCTTTTCTATATTGCAATTATTTATCTATAAACGATTTTAAATTGTACATTTTTGAACAATTTAAATATGAACCTTTACGTAGATTTAGTTTTGGGATATCTGTTCACGTTAGCGTAAGTATAATACTAGTCACTAGTCTAAAAAAATTTGGTTGAGACTATGGGTATTATGTCGAAAATCCCTCTTTTTAGTAGAAAATTAATCATCTTGCTTTAAAATTTATCTTTTACATTGAAAAGTCATCTACTTGGTTGAAATTGCAATATTTTTACTGAATACAATTTTTGCACTGACTATTTGAACTGACTTCAGCTGTTTGGCTGATAATTCATTTTTCTTGGTTGAAAATTAATTTTTATTGAAAATTTATCTTTCCGAGATTAAATGTCAAATTTTTTCTAAAACATTTAACTTTTTAACTTCAAAATTCAACTTTTTGTATGCAAGTTTAATTGTATATAATAACACAGAAACACACAGAAGAAGTGTGCGGACCCAAAAAAGCGACCTATATAGCATTGTGGTATGAGTCTAGCAGTGTAAAAATATGCATTGATTAGAATTTTCTGCTCACCAGTTCTTTTTCCATTTGAATTAGAATTTTTTGTTCATGTCAAATTATCCCAAGTAGGCCACCATAAGTCGGAAGTCGTTTTTTTCGTGGTAAAATAATTTTTTGTATAGCCCTTATGTTCGGAAAGTTTTCTCCAGATTTTTGTCGCAAACATTTTTTTTCCCAAATCTTATTCACAATACAAATTTAGTGTTACAACATCAATTTGAAGATTCCTACTTTGAAATTTTTGTTTAAGAACGTACATTCCACATATCTTTCTTCTAAACATAAAAATATTGAGCTTGTTTGAAAAATAGGAATTGTTTACAAACAAATGGAACTTTTTTTCTTTCAACAGAAAATTTCTTTGCGCGTTATTCTACATTTTTTCTGGAGAGAAATGCATAAAAAAATATGCACTTAGTAATTTCTACTATTTCACGAGATATACATACATTTTTTAGTGCGACGCGCGAGCGCTCAGAGCATGTTATGCGTCAGTCTATTTAAAAGAATAGTTATTTTTGACTTGAAACACTCATTTGATTGCAGGCAATTTTTATATTAGTAATTTGATATGAAGAATGTGGTGTATTAACCCTGCGCGGTCGTACATGGGACGATTTTGTCCCAAGCGAAAATTCACTTTGAAATTGCTGGCAAATCGAAAAGGGACAGGGTGTAGCACCCCCTCATAAAAAAACTTAGTACAGGTACGGACCTGCACGCGCAGTCGGGCCGCCCTCGGCTAGTCATGAACTTTTTAGCGGGACGAAAACGACCCTGTGCGACCGGCGTGTGGGTAAAAGTTGCGATTTGAAAGTTTTGTTTTTCTCAATATATTTATTTCTTTTTCAGTCTTTTAGTGTTAGTTTTCATTTTAAATCTCTTGTATCTATAAAAATAATATTATTTTTGCAGTAAAAATCGTCGTCAATATTATTTTTCATAAAAATCCTTCACTTCCCTCTCCTTGAAATTGTGTATTTGCAAACACTTCGATAATTATACTTTTTGTAGCAGGAACGAATTCAAAAGAATTTAGAAGAATTCTAGGAATTCAAAAGAACTAAAAGAATTCAAAAGAATTCGAAAAAATGAATTGTCAATTTGAGGTCGTTTATTGTAATCGTAAGTGAGGTAAGTGTCCCAGTAATCGTGAAGGTCCCAATAATCGTGTAACTTGCTTAATTTATTGTTAAAAAACATGATAAAAATAACATTTAGAAGAAAAAATACCATTTATTTTTAGGATTTTATAGTATGAAATGGAATTTCAATAAATTCAAAGTAGGCAGAAAAGAATAAAATTGGCGTCACCATTACTGGTACTAAGATCATGATTACTGGGATGTTTACCCAATTAGAGATCGTGCACATAATACATCACACGTTTTTCTTTTGTTTATGTCATATCCTTTTGGTTTCGCAGCAATTTTATTCTCGTCTTTATTTAAACAAAGAAAAAACCTGTGACATAATATGTCCACGACCCCTTATTAAATTTTTTAATGCAAAGAATTCAAAAGAATTCAAAGTATTCAAAGGAATTCAAAGTATTCAAAGGAATTCAAAAGAATTCGAAGAATTCAAAAGAACTCAAGAAATTCAAACGGATTCTAGCGATCCAAAAGAATTGAAATGATTCAAAAGAATTCGAATAATTTAAAAGAATTGAGGGAATTGAAAAGAATTCAAAAATATTCAAGAAATTCAAAAAAATTCAAGGAGTTCAAAAGAATTCCAAGGAATTCACAAAAATGCAAGAAATTCAAAGAATTTATAAGAATTCCTATTGCTCTTATTTTAATTTTAAGTCAGGTATGTGTCCCAGTAATCGTGAAGGTCCCAATAGCGGTGTAGGTCCCAATAATTGTGTAAGTTAGATAATGTATTGTTAAAAAATCTGATGAAAGTAACATTTAGAAGAAAAAGATCACATTTATTTTTAGCATTTTATAGTATTAAATGAAATTTCAATTAATTCAAAGTGGACAGAAAAGAAGGAAATTAGCGTCACCATTACTGGTATTAAGATCACGATTACTGGGGTGTTTACCCAATTAGGGGTCGTGCACGTAATACAACACACGTTTTTCTTTTATTTATGGCTTTGCATCCTCTTCACTTCGAGGAAATTTTATTCTCGTCTTCATTTAAACAAAGGAAAAAAGTGTGGCGTAACATGTGCACGACTCCTTATTAAATTTGTTAATGTAAAGAATTCAAAGCATTCAAAGGAATTCGCAGAATTCAAAAGAATTCAAGTAATTCAAACGAATTCTAGGAATTTAAAAGAATTCGAATAACTCAAAAGAATTCGAAGAACTCAAAAGAATCCAAGAAATTAAAAAGTATTCCAGAAATTCAAAAGAATTCAAGGAGTCAAAGAATTTATAAGAATTCATATTGATCTTATTGTAATTTTAAGTAAGGTAGGTGTCCCAGTAATCGTGAAGGTTCCAATAGTGGTGTAGGTCCCAATAATTGTGTAACTTGGTTAATGTATTGTTAAAAAATCTGATGAAAGAAACATTTAGAAGAAAAAGATCACATTTATTTGTAGAATTTCATAGTATTAAATGAAATTTCATTTCATTCAAAGTGGACAGAAAAGAAGAAAATTGGCGTCACCATTACTGGTATTAAGATCACGATTACTGGGATTTTTACCCAATTAGGGGCCGTGCACATAATACGAAACACGCTTTTCTTTTATTTATGGCTTTGTATCCTCTTGCCTTCGAGGAAGTTTTATTCTCGTCTTAATTTAAACAAAGGAAAAAAGTGTGGCGTAACATGTGCACGACCACTTATTAAATTTTTTATGCAAAGCATTAAAAAAAATTCAAAGCATTCAAAGGAATTCGAAGAATTCAAGTAATTCAAACGAATTCTAGGAATTTAAAAGAATTCGAATAACTCAAAAGAATTCGAAGAACTCAAAAGAATTCAAGAAATTCAAAAGAATTCAAGAAATTCAAAAGTACTCAAGAAATTCAAAAGAATTCAAGGAGTCAAAGAATTTATAAGAATTCGTATTGTTCTTATTGTAATTTTAAGTAAGGTAAGTGTCCCAGTAATCGTGAAGGTCCCAATAGTGATGTAGGTCCCAATAATTGTGTAACTTGGTTAATGTATTGTTAAAAAATCTGATGAAAGAAACATTTAGAAGAAAAAGATCACATTTATTTTAAGCATTTTATAGTATTAAATGAAATTCCAATTAATTTAACGTGGACAGAAAAGAAGAACATTGGCGTCGCCATTACTGATACTAAATCACGATTTCTCGGATGCTTACTCAATTACTTTATTTTTTAATGCGAAGAGTTCAAAGCTTTCAAATGAATTCAGAAGAATTCAAAGTATTCAAAGATACAAATGTATTTAACCCTTGTTTGGCGCACCTCCCTGGAGTAACGTACTTGGCACATGGGGTCGTCGACGACCCCAGCGTGAAAAAATTATTATAAATAATAAAGTATTAAATATTTTCACTTGAACATTTTTTTATATCTTGTTGAATACTTATTTTAAAAGACCATATCGGTTCTATAGCTGAATATTAAATTTAAATAAACAAAAAATTCTTGAAATTGCATAAAGTTGAAAAGAGTCTGGGGTCGTTTAAAAAGTCTGAGGTCGTATACGACCCTTTGTGTAAAACAAGGGTTAAACTTAAGTAATACTTAATTTTTGAATTCGAAGAATTGAAAAAAAAATTTCAATTAATAAAAATTCGAAGAGTTAAAAATAATTCAATGCATTCATCAAAGAGTTCAATAGAATTCAAAAGAGTTCACGGAATTCAGAAGAATTTACAAGAATTAAAAAGTCTTCACAGAATTCAAAATATTTCAAAGAATTCAAAAGAATTCACAAAAGAGTTTAAAGAATTCAACAAATTCGAAGAATTTAAATGATTTCAGAAGAACTCGAAGAATTCAAAAGTCTTCCAAGAATCCAAAAGAATTCAACTAATTGAAATTAATTTTTAATTTTAGGCTGTTAGTTTTAATCTTGAGTAAGACTTATTTTCTGAATTCTAAGAATTGAAAAAAAAATTTAAAAACTCAAAAGAATTCCAAGAGTTGAAAAGAATTTAAAGCATTCATCAAAGAGTTCATTAGAATTTCAAAGAATTTTAAGAATTCAAAAGATTTCAAAATAATTAACAGAATTCTAAAGAATTCGAAGAATTAAAAAAATTCAAAGGATTTCAGAAAAATTGAAAAGAATTCCGAAGATTCTAAGAATGCAAAAAATTCTAAGAATGAACCTCAGGTTTTGTGAATTAGACGGTGGCAGCACATATCTGGGAATATTTTTATATTCTGAACCAGTAGTCACTAGTCACATTACAAAATTCTAGCGTCGTTACCGACTCAGTTTTTGCGAAACCGGCAGGGCGCTTCTCCCAGCAACCGCGAGGTGGCGCCTGCATCTTTTTCTCAAGTGGCTTTCTCCTCTCTTTCTATCTCCATACGTTAGAAAAAGAGGTCCATTCGATTTTCGACACGGCATCGGAATCCCACTGCAGCCGCCATATTTAAATCATTTGTAATGCAAGAGCTTCGAGGTGAGGATTGCAAATATTCAAAATATATACATTTAGCAATAATATAGCAACTTTAATTGACCAGCCAGATCTGCCCCATAACATTACCTGTCATTTAAAAAAAAATTAGCACGATATTTAAATTTCCCTCTTTTTAAATTGGCGGAAAAAAATAACATGGAAAGGTCGGTAATGTGGTAATCGTTACGTCATAATGTACTACATGGCCTTAAGAGTGATTAATAAAGAAAAGTGAGTGAAGTGCCCAAAATTTCAAAGAGGATTAAAAGTGCTCAATAAAAAAGTTAGTGAAGTGTGATTGATCCAAATTCAAATCAAATTTAAAAAAATGTGTGACAGTGGATTAAACAATGCCAGGATTGCTCATGAAGCAGTCAGTGAGCATTTAGCTGCAATGGCTGGCTTGGAGGCTTACGCTGCTGAATGTACTTCGGCTGTTAACATGGCAAATTTAATTAACGATGCAACGGAGGCAAACAATAAAGAAATACTGGTCCGATGTCTCCCAGCAGCCATAAAAATGCGTCATTTATTGGACATAGCAATAGAAGGTGGAAAGGAAAGAGTAGGTTAGTAAAAAATTAAAATCTTATTTATTTTTGTAGGTTTTATCATTGTTTGATTGGCAAAAATTTAAAATCTTGTTTATAAATTGAAAAATATAATGATTTTGATAAATTTCAAATAATAAGATGATATTTTTTTCCACAGAATCATGCATTACCAATGAAACGCCGTCGATCCTCGACACGTACAAGGGTATCGAGAAGAAGAGAAAACGCTCAGCAGATAATGATGTGGCCAGAACCAAAAAGGCCGCAAGAAGATGTCCTGCGAAAAATTCGAAGCAGGGTAAAGCCAGGGATCCACCCAAAATGCTGACCCAGACTGTGTATGTAATTGATGATGATGAGGTGGCCCCAGTTTCGATGGAACGCGATCCACGATTGAAGAAGTCGAAGCAAAATCATCAGCAACAACGTCATCAACATCATCATCAAAACCAGGCTCAATTGACGGAGACAAAACAATTAGGTACAGATGAGATGTTGAAGAAATTAGTGGAGGTCAAGCATGCGGAGGCAAAAGGATTGAAGAAGAAAGCTGCAGAGAGGAGAATCCGGCTAAAAGAAATCGAGGAGAGTCGGAAAAATGAAGAAAATAAAATTAAAGCCAATGCCCTGAAGAAAAAGGAGGAACAGCGAAAAATGGTCCAGGAAAAGAAAGCAAGAAAAATCCTGGACAATAAAAATAAAAAAGAAAAAGAAAACTCCTATGTGGCCTTAAAAAAACAAGGTCAGGAAGGTCACAAAGGAGCTTACCAAAACAAAAAAGGATGTTTTGCAGGATTTGGACCCGAATGTGGAGGAAATGCTATCAGCATTACTGGATAAAGAGGAGAGAATCTTCCAAGGTAAGATGTGTAGTATTAAGTATAAAATATATATTAAAAAAAAAATATTTATAATAATTTCTCCTAAATAATCATTTTAATTTTTTGAGAATGTCAGAATACCATTCATGACATCGTACGGGTCCAAGCCGATGCTGGGCAGCCTGTGTCTGACGGTGAATGATCGCAAGTTACTGCACCCCCGAGAGTACCCCATCTGAACATCGGTGCATCTCAGGTTGCACGACCCTCCAGAGTCCCAGACGTACCTAGGCCAGGCAACGAAGGGTTTCATAAAGGAAAAAAATGGGAACAGGCTGAATAGTAGCAAAACCCCTTCTCCATAGGCTATTAATGTTTATATAAAAAATCTAAATCGATTAAACAATGGCTAAACATTTTATAATAAACAATTGCGACCATAGTGTGTTTTTGCGTTTATTTCGGAAACGGCTCATTTTAATACAATTAATGTTCTACAGAAAAATCTGCAGAATTACGTTCTCTATAAAAAAGGTTTTTTTCAATGGCCAATGGCCATACCACGCTGGAAGCACCAGTTCCCGTTAGATCACTGAAGTTAAGCAGTGTTGGGCGCGGTTAGTACTTGGATGGGTGACCGTCTGATACTACTGCGTTGCTGTTGGCGGTCGTGGGTGTGGTGAGCCCACACTTGTAGTTATTTACTACAAGAAACTATCCACCTAAAAAAACACTACCCGAATCGGGTAGTGTCACGCTTACCCCTAGAGGCTCGCCGAAAGGGAAATAGCTTAATGATATACATAAAAGCAATAGTTTGCTTAGAAAATAGGAAAAAGGATTCATTGTTAGTATTTTAAGTTTTTGCACCTGTCAGGTACAGTTTTCGAAAAAAGAAGTCCTAGCTACAGATGTGAGCATTATAAAGGTCTGGCTCTCACAGAGTAGACGCGGAATTAGGATAAGTCAATAACTTCATTTAATATTGTTTTTGTTTTTTGCTAACTTCAACGGTCTTTTTTCCTATCATCACTTCCGTGCTTGAAGTTCATACTTCGTATACAAAATATTACATATTTCGACATTGCGCCTGCAAATTTGTATAACGTTCAGAACATAATTTCGAATCGTAAAAACGCATTTCAAATAACGATATCTGAATGTTTGGAAAACGGAAAATTCTGAGTGCTATCCTGGGTAATAATTACGTTTATCACTTCTTTTGTGAAGATTTTACTAACCATCCCCCTGTCCTGACCTGCGCGGCCGGGGTCCCATCATCCCAGGCCAGTCCTATGCACATGGTGCCCCATCACAGTGTACAGCAGTAGAAAATATTGTTCTCATTTCTTGTACAATTTTACAAGATGTATTATGAGATACACTGACGAACATAACGGAATTTTTATTTTTCCACTAATATATAAGTCTGAGAACTTTAGATTTTTTACATGTTATTAATAAGACTATTTGCAATATCTATACAAAAATCGAACTTTATTTAGATTTTTTTCCGCGTCAAAAAAACAACTTTTGCGATTCGGAGCTGAGCGAGTCTACTATAAAATACACTGACGAACACAACGGAATTGTTATTTTTCCACTAATATATAAGTCTGAGAATTTTAGATTTTTTACATGTTATTAATAAGACTATTTGCAATATCTATACAAAAATCGACATT
>CAKNWW010306091.1:4103-17352 GCA_932074435.1 Andricus kollari | reverse complement strand
TAAATATTAATGGTCCTGCTTAGAATAAATACATATATTACATTTTTCTAAATTAATTACAAATAAAATTTCTATAGCTACGGGGTTTCGAATCTACACCTATAACTGAATCTATCGCCTAGCAGTCGGGAGTCTTAGCCATTACTCTATGCCTACAGAATTGAAAGTCAATGAAAAAACCATCCTCATAAGCCACAACTCAAAGCAGTTAAAATTAAACATTTCTTTAATTCTTTTTTCTCAATAATTTTTTTATTATTATGCGACATCATGCAGATGTAAAATAAATTAACTGTTAACGTGAATATAAGTGATATAACTTTTAAATAAATAATTTAAACCCATTACCATTTTTAGGGGTTTGTAGCCCCGGGCTGAAACCCTTAAATTTTGTTTCAACAAGTTTTCAACAAATTTTTTTTCTTCAAAATTTTTATTTGAACTTTTTTTCAACAATTTTTTTTCAACCATTTTTCTTCAATTTTTTTTCTACCATTTTTTTTCAAAAATTGCTCATCAACAATTCTTTTTAAACAATTTGTGTTCAAACTTTTTTAAACAATTTTTTTTCAAACATTTTTTTTTTCTTGGCGCCCACTTTGAATAATTTTTCTTCGTGTAACATTTTGTTTTTTCGCGTTTTAGGCTATTTCACAACTTTTGTTAATGACATAAAATGTGATTTTTAATGAACATTTCAAATTCGCGCATCATGATGACTTGTAAAAGCCAATGTTATGCCGATGGTCGGGCCATCTATTGCCCAGAGTCGGGCGGACCGTACTTTCACGGTCTTTTTGAAACCATGAACCAGCGTTTGTCCGACGGCCGGCCTATATTTGGGCCAAGATTTAACCGACCATCCGGTGCATAAAGGCGACTTGTGGTTTACCGACTGCTGTATACCGAGTCGGACCGACCGCATTCTTGCGGTCGCACCGACCAATCTGCCACAGTTTATCCGATCGTCGACCCAAAGTTGGGTCAGAATTGGGCCGACAGTCGGCTTTTCGCCCACCGCCGACGTCGGTTGCCAACGTCGGTGAGACCATGGCAGCTTGAAAACACCTTAGTCGGTCCAACTCTGGTTACCGTAGATTGGTTACCAAAGTAGGACCGACTTTGGGCTTATGATCAATCTCTGGCATCCGACCGAATTTCGCACCTGGGGACATCCGACCGAATTTCGCACCTGGGAATCAATGCATTCAGTTAACATAAGAAACGATTTCTGTGTATAATAAAATTAAGGAATAATAAAAATTATAATAATTACAAACCTGCCGTATACTTCAATCGAAAAATGCCAAGAATAATTCTCATAGAAGATCATTTATATTGTGAGAATATATTTTCATACACCGACAAACCACGGAGTAATAATAAGGAGACCGATCTCCATATATGCGTTTTGACGGTGCAAACTGAACATTTGTTGCCTTCCCTCAGGGGTCGAAAATATTGGCGCATGCGCACTGTGCTTTAATATATATTTTTCACCCGTGAAAAAAGAGATAGCACATCGTAGTGCGCATGCGCCATTACTTCAATTATCGTACAGATACCGCAGTCAAAACTCGAGGCGCTTTGTACAGCATGATCGCTCTCCTTATGATTACTCCGTGCGACAAACACAGAACTAAAGCTCTCCCATTTTTTTCTAATAAGGGCATTCAAAACAAGTGAAGAATCCGTGACTTCTGTTACTGAAAATTTCGATAGCTCGCCAAATTTCAAGATATCGTCTGATTCGTATGTAACTTGGCACAGTGGGTTTTTCGAGGTCTCTGATTTTAAATTTAATGTCAATATGTTAAAATTAAAATGAAAGTACCAATATGGCGAACAAAATTTCAAAACTCTTACAGATTTGCATCGAAGTTTGTACATACGGGTCTTCGAGGTCGCTGCTTTCAAATTTAATGTTACAATTTCGGGACTAAAAATAAATAAAAAAAAAATGTTCAATAACTACAGTCATATTATAATAATATTATTGATGTACACAATAAGACATACGAGGTGCTTATACCCACTATCTACACAAAGTGATTTTCAAAGGAAAAATCAAGCTTTTGTTTAAAAACATTTTCAAAACAATTCAAGGGGCCTCATTTGGAGAAAAATTCAAAAATATGTTTAAAATAGAAACATGAGCGTAAATTAATTTTTTGATTTCTAAATAATAATTTTTGTCGCAAAATTAATTAAAAAAGCGTTTAGAAAAGACTCTTATAAAAGTTAAATTGATCAACTTTAGCAGAAGTTATGATTAATTGAATAACGGCGTGCGAGTTACAATGTTGAAAATTCCAGTCTGTATGTCGACCACCCGTCTTTCTGGAGGTCCATCATTCAGAGAATTGAAAGAGTTCCCCTAGGACTACAACTTAGGCTTATCCTGATAATTTTAGAGAATATATATAACTCATTATTTTTAATTGGATTAATTGTTAAAATTTCTGTTGTCCAATTCAGGGTGCAATCTTTTTCAAAAAATGTGTTTATACTTGCTAACACAGACTGTTTCTCCAGTTGCTAATTTTTTGATTCCTTATCGTTAATCTGGAGAGTTGACGTCTTATTGTTCTGACACTACCGTTAGGGTCAGTTTGTACTTCGAGTCACCAAAAAAATTCCACTCGGTGCGGTTTATTGCACTCGCCATAAAGGCTTCACCTGTTAACCTACGGGCGAACTTGAAGTAAAATTATCAGTTTTTCCACATTTTTCAAACTATTTTTTTATGTTAAATCTTCGACCATTTTAGTTTTCACGTCAATCTTTTTCTATCTTTTTCTCTATTTAAATTCACGTCTTTCTTTTCCAATCTCCTTTTCTCGATCTCATCCTATCCTGCCTCAATCAACGTCAAACTTTTTCTATCTCTCAAATAATCTAAACTCCGCTTATTTGTTTTAATATTACATCCAAAGTTATGATTTTTTAAACAAAATGGTGCATTTTTCACGTTTTTATTTGTTTATTTGATTATATTGTTTAAAAAAATAATCAAATCAGCAATATAGTGATTGATACTTATTCTAGGATAGTTGATGAGATTTCATGAATTTCGCGGTATTTTATAGAGCACTTTTCAAAGCGCCAGACGATAGTGACCCGACGATACCGTTTAAAGGGCCAAAAATGACTATACCATTTAAGGGTTAAAAATGCAAATTACATAAATATGCTTATAAATATGAATTAATACCTTATGATTCTGAAATGTTGTACAATTTATAATTATAAACGCAAATAAGATTACACTTTTCCCATTGTTTGAAGGTTATCCCTGGCGGACCGGCCGAACGCAAGCATTACGCTATAGCGTAATGGTAAAGTAATGGTAAAGTAATGTTAATGTAATATGGCATTATAATTACACTAGTTTACAGCCAAAATGTATATTTAATGCAACCATTTTTTTCCTATGTATTTTCGCTCACTCAACTCGAAAATCTCATTGAAAAATTTTTTTATGGATAGGTTTTCGAGATATGATTTTTTGAAATTTTTTGAAATTTTTTTCGGCGGGGCTTTACATTTTAGGCCCTACATCGAGTTATAAACGTCAAATTGGGTCGGAACCTGCGAAAAACAGAAGACAAATCAGGGACCAGCATTATTTCTAATCTAGTCATGCAATATTGAAATTCATAATTAAAAACGAATAAAATAAATTAAATAAATGTTTTCTATACAAAAAATAGAAAAACAGAGTAAAATTAGAATTTTGGTACCTTCAATCAACTGCTGATATCTCCGCTATTTATTAATATATTTTCTTCATCAGTACCTTTCTTTTCTCTTAAAAGTGCGATCTATATATAAAAAATAAGAAACTGGACATAATTTGAATTTTTCTATTTTTGCATGGCGATAGAGTGAATTTTCGATTTTTATTTGGGCGCAAAAAATTGAAGTTTTTCATATATTTTGGGACATAAAACCTAAACTACCGAACCGTTTGGAAAATAATATGAAAAGTAGTGAATGGAAATTTTATTACCTTTAATTTGAGACCTCGTGCGACCCAATCTGACGTTTATAACTTGATATATGGCCTAACATGTGAAGCCACAGCCTACAAAAATTTCAAAAAATTACAAAAAATCATATCTCGAAAACCTATCCATAAAAATTTTTTTTAATGTGATTTTCGAGTTTAGCGAGCCAAAATACTTAGGAAAAAAATAGTGGCATTAAATGTACAGAAATTTTGTTTAACTTTGTAAACTAGTGTTATTGAAAGAAGGTTGCCGTAATTGCAACAAGTTGCTTTTTCAGCGTTAAAAAATAAAAAAACAAAGTGGCTGTAATTGAAGTCGGGCCCCTGCATATTGGCAACCTGCTTGAAGACTCCGCTAGCAGACTGTTTTATTATAGTTTCAACAGTTTACATATTTGTTTTGCTTCTTTCAATAATTATAATGCCATATTACTTTAACATTACTTTACCATTACTTTACCATTAAGCTATAGCGTAATGCTTGAGTTCGGCCGGTCCGCCAGGGATGTTCACAAAAGTAATCATCATCGAAGCCTCTACACGGAGAAAAATGGATATTGAGAAGTAGATATTAAAAACTTTGATATTTAACCATAATATATAGATATTATGGCACAATATCTAATATCTTCTATTCAATATACAAGATATTAAAGGGTAATATCTGTATATATTGGAAGTATAAAATGTGTGATATTGACAGTTAATATCTAAGACATTAAAAAATTGAAATTTTATCGGAGCAATGTCGTTGACGTGTGACGTGGCGACAAAAGATTTTAAACCCGCTTTGTCTGTATCTTGAGCATTCGTCGTGTGTATTGTGGTTTTTTTGTATATACAGGGTGTCCAAAAAGTAACGAAACACCTCAATAATTTTCCAGGTAAAATATTTTTCAAAAAGGTCCAGTTCATTCTTGAATTAAACTTTAACCAGGAATCCAGTGGTGACCTTGAATTCAACCTTGAGTTTGACCTTCATGGTTATTTCAAGGTCAACTTTATTTTTTTTTTAAATGGGAACCCCTATTTTTGACAACGGAAATCGAACGAGCGGGAAATTTTACGTCCAAACATGTACTCAGGTCGTGTGTCAAGGGTGACCTTGAACTTCAGCTGAAGGTTATTAGGCTTGACCTACGTATGAGGCGGGTCCAATCTGTACTGCTGCGGCTCAGGTATTTACGAAAAACTTCGAGGTCATTCTTGGAGTAACTTTCACAGGGAATTCAGCGGTAAACTTGAATTTGACCTTGACCTTAACCTCCAAGGTTATTTCAAGGTCAACTTTGTTTTTCAATTGGGAACCCTTATTTTTGACAACGGCAATGGAAAAAAAAACAGAAAATTTTGCGTCCAAACATAAATTTAGGTCACGGGTCAAGGATGGCCTTGAATTTCAGCTGAAGGTTATAAGCTTGACCCAGGTATGGGGCGGGTCCAATCTGTACTGCTTAGGCTGAGTTGTTTATGAATAACGTCGAGGTCATTCTTGGAGTAACTTTTAACCAGAATCCTGTGTTGACCTCTAATTTGACCTTCAAGGTCAAAAACAAAATTTTTTAAGTAAAAAAATTGAAAAAATTAAAAAAAAATCAAATTAAAAAAATAAGGAAAAAAATGTGCGTATTGAATATTAGTTATGCTAGCGCCAAACCCACGAATAATAAAAAAGTCGATCAAAGTATAGTTTTAACTTTCTTTACAAAAAATTTGATAAAATAATGAATAAATAAATTTTTGTTTGATTTTTTTTTCAATTTTTTACATTTGTTTACTTAAAAAATTTTGTTTTTGACCTAGCAGGTCAATTTGAAAGTCAAATTAAAGGTCAGTCAAATTAAAGGTCACCACAGGATTCCTCGTTAAAAGTTACACCAAGAATGACATAAGCCTTTTTCTTTAACACCTAAGCCGAAGCAGTACATATTGGACCCGCCCCATGCCTGGGTCAAGCCTAATAACCTTCAGCTGAATTTCAAGGTCATCCTTGACCCATGACCTAAATTTATGTTTAGACGCAAAATCTTCTGCTCTTTCGATTGCCGACGTCAAAAAAGGGGTGCCCAATTGAAAAAAAAACAAAGTTAACCCAGAAATAACCGTGAAGGTTAAGGTCAAGGTCTCATTTAAGGTCACCGCTGGATTCCTTGTGAAAGTTACTCCAAGAATGACCTCGAAGTTTTTCGTAAACACCTGAGCCGCAGCAGTACAGATTGGACCCGCCCCATACCTAAGTCAAGCCTAATAACCTTCAGCTGAAGTTCAAGTTCACCCTTGACACACGACCTGAGTACATGATTGGACGTAAAATTTCCCGCTCGTTCGATTTCCGTGGTCAAAAATAGGGGTTCCCATTTAAAAAAACAAAGTTGACCTTGAAATAAACTTGAAGGTCAAGATCAAGGTCAAATTCAAGGTCACCACTGGATTCCTTGTTAAAATTTACTTCAAGAATGACCTTGACCTTTTTGAAAAATATTTTACCTGTACAATTATTTAGGTGTTTCGTTACTTTTTGGACACCCTGTATATTGCGTTAAAAGTTTTGGTGAAAAATGGATTAAGTGTTTTTGGACATAATAGCATAATTTTCGTAAGAAAATGAACATCGTGTTATCCGATCTACACGAAAATTGAATAATTATGAAAAAAGACGAATGCTTGAGGATTACTCTGATTAAAAACAGAGGACTACGATACACAAGCCTTTTGGATTTTATTGAAAATAACATGGTTCAGAGGTAATTTTTGCACAATTAAAAAATAGTTTTTGGATATCTTATTATTTCACGATCTGACCATTGATGTTTCATCGACACTATAATAATTGCACATATGCAGGACGATTCTGGGCTGTTATAAATGTCAGGTGCGACTTTTATAGGTGAAGTTCCCACAACAATTTATTTTCCAAGTTACCAATTTAAAAAAATTTTAATTATTGAATACATTCCCTCATGAAAAGAAATACCAACTTAAGACTACAGCATAGGCAGGTCTTAAAGCGGTCTTAAACTGATCTTTTCTGGTCCCCGGAAGACTACAGTCCTTTTGTTCCCGCCGGCAGTTTAAACCCCCAATATCCCATCATTATTCCGGTCATTACGCGTCAGGACCATAACCATAATCTCTACTGCTTTATGGTACCTTCGTGACGTCATGTACTAAGATGACCGCTGAGTACGAAAATGTACTACAGGCACCTGCAGTACTTGGTAAAGGTACCGCTAGTCTACGGAAACAAGATTTTGGAAACACTTTTCAAAAATATTTCCGGAACGCGTCGTAGTCATTTATAGGAGATTTGGAAGTTTCACCAGAATCTCTCAATAAACCGTTTTAGCAGAAAAAAAGTGCTTTAGGGGCCGTGCATAAATAGATAAACCTTCTTTCTGAAATTTTGAAACTCGTATACCCCCCTTTCTTATGGTCTTTAAGTTTACCTCCCCCCCCCCTCAACTTGCGTGATTGTTACCGATTAAATTTGTTCGTGAATTGATTCAGGGGTTATGCAAAAATTACGTAAGATGATTTGGGGGGAGGGGAATTTGGATCATTGCTATTTCTTATGCATTAACAAAGTGATCCAACTTTTAGCCAAGTATGTAGTTGAACTTTTAACCAAAAAAGATAAATTTTTAATGGAAAACAGTTGGATTAAACAAAAAAAGACCTTTTTTACCTTTCATGCTAGAAAGGTATACGTTATTTATTTTATAGTAACTGTATTCTATTAATCTGCACTGTTAAAAATGTTTGGAATTCTTTAACAGTTCTACAGTACAAGCGTAAGGTGAAATTGCAAACACGGTATTGGAATGACGAAATTGCAACACATTTATTGTAAGGGTTGTAAATTGTGAAATCACTGACGAGCATTCCAATCCATGCATTGTAGCGTTTATGAGTCAGAAATTGTGCACAGGGAATTCACAGAAATAATGGAATCAAAAAATCAAATTTTCTCGAAAACAGCTGAACCGATCTCGGTGGTTGAAATATATGTTTTAGTGGGTACTGAAGAGGTTCTGCAAAAAAATCAAGAACCAATTCGGTTTATTTTAAGAGGATAAGAAAAAATTATTTAAACTTTTAAATAATTTTTTTATTTGAAGTAATTTTGGTACACCAACCATTTTTTCCCTATATCATGCTCACATTCAAGGTTGCAATATATATTTTTGCGATGATGATCAAAGCATTAGTTCATAGTTAAAAAAAATAAAAACTACTCGTTGGCCTCCCAGATGTATGCAATTCCATGCTAATGAGGGGCCAACTTTATTTTTAGCTTATGACGCAATAAGTTATACGCAAAAGTGTAATAAAAACAAAATGCAACATAATTACTCCATTAAAAACACATTTTCTCGTGAATTAACCAGGCACAGTGTCAATTGCTTCTAGGTACAGTCGAACTCGGATTTAACGTCCCCGGATTTACCGCTTCCGAGAATTGACGCCGGGCCGCGGGTAGGCTTGTCCGGAGCTGCGCGGGGTTCACGAAGGCGTGACAAAACAGGAACTATTTACGCTAAATCCGGTTCAGTTAGGGTAGGTCAGGTTCAAGGACAGCCCCAAAACCGACGTTAAATCCGAGTTCGACTGTAGTTAGAAAAATACTTCTCTTCGCTTACTGCTGACATTCGCCAAACTAATTTCATGTTTGCCCAGGATAGTACACTGTAAAAAATTTTCGAGGGAATTTTCCCCAAAATCGTGTGGAAGTAATATACACCAAAATTGTGGAATTTTCCCTACTCCGCCTTGGGAAAAATTCCCTAAAATAATTTGTGAAATTTTACAAAAGAAATTGTGGAATTTTCCCCAAAACACATTTGGGAAAATTCCCTATAATTTGGTGGAATCTTACTGAAAATGTAGGGAATTTTTCCTAAGGCGCTGGGGAAAATTTACTAAATTCTGTAGAATTTTATTACAAATTTAGAGAATTTTCCCGAAGACGGATTGATATTGTGTAATAACTTAAAATTCCCCAAAATTTGTGGAATATTAATTTTCAAAAAAGCAAGGGTCAGCTCGACCGTATCAATGGAAGAGCCTCCCCCTAACCTAAAGGAACCGCATTGTTGATCACGGTATCCCCTGCGCCAGATAACTATGCTTTGCTTCGCGTCGACTGCTCTTTTAAATACTCGACGAGTCATTTCTGTTGTGGGAGAGGCGGCGCGTCGCGCCCTAGCGGGGTTTCTCCGAAACTAGCAACTCAGAGCAGCAAGATTTAAATAATAAATATTAAGATTGAAATATTATTAAATATTTTCGGGCAAAATATCTTGCTGAACATCATTTTTGAAATGATTCCCTACATTCTGTAGGAATCATTCAATTCCCCAAAATTGTGGGGAATATTCCCAAACTTTTGTATAAATTGCCATATGTTTAGGAAAATTTCCCCAAAAATTGTAGGTATTATCTAATTTCCTAAATTTTATGGAATTTTCCCCAAATTTTTAGTGAATTATAAGAAATTTTAGGGAAATTTTCCCATATCTTGGGGGAAATTATATTCCCCAACGAAAATGTGGATTTTTCCCTACTGAAAAGTGGGGAAAATTCCCGAAATTTTTTACAGTGTATCTTTTACTTTATGTACACTATATACAACTATATACATAATATATTACTAACTTAACAAAACATATATCCACTATATACCTACACGATACCCAATAATTTACATATATACACTTCATACGCACAAAACTTTTGCCCCGCGTAAAAGTGGCAACTGATTTTCAAGTGTTTTGATTTATTCTCAATAAGTGTACACATATGTGCATATGTGCATTTGTGATCTATTTTTATTTTTAATTGCGGAATGATCTCAGTTCCACGTCATTCGATATTTTGTCCATGGTACAATATTCTAAGTTGTTTCTATTCGTGTCTCATATGTATATGTTTTATATGTTTTGTTAAGTTATTAATATAGGATGTATATAGTTGTATATAGAGTACATAAAGTAAGGGGTGCCAATCTGACTGCAACCTCCACGTGGTGCATCCTGGGGAAATATGAAATTAGTTTGGCGAATGTCAGCAGTAAGCAAAGAGAAGTATTTTTCTATCTACCTGGAAGCAATAGATACTGTGACTGGATAATTCACGGGAAAATATGTTTTTAATGGAATAATTATGCTGCATTTGGTTTGTATTACTCTATTGCGTATAACTTATTGCGTTATAAGCCGAAAATAAAGTTGGCCCCTTATTTTAATGGAATTGCATACATCTGAGGGGCCAACAAGCAGTTGGTGTACCAAAAGTACTTCCTATAAAAAAATTATTTAAAAGTTTAAATAATTTTTTTAACCTTTTTAAAATAAACAGAATTGGTTCTTGAATTTTTCGCAGAACCTTTTTTAGTACCCACTGTAACATATATTTTAACCACAAAGATCGGTCAAGCCGTTTTCGAGAAAATTTAATTTTTTGATTTTTCAAAATTTTTTCAACACTTTTGTAAAAAAAAAATTTTTTAGTTGATACTTGGGGTAAATATGTTTCATAGGGGTAGCCACTCACCCCTGCAATATCACATCCGAGCGGGGGCACCCAGCCCATACTTACCCTGCTACGGCCTTTGTGGAATTCATGGAATTAATGGAATTCACGGAATTTATGGAATTCACGGAATTTATAAATTCATGGAATCCACGAAATTTACGGAATTCGCGGAATTAATTGAATTGAAGGAATTCACGATAATTATGGAATTCACGGAATTCATGGAATTCAAGGAATTAATGGAATTCACGGAATTCATGGAATTCACGGAATTCATGGAATTCACGGAATTCAAGGAATTAATGAAATTCACGGAATTTATGCAATTTAAGGAATTCACAAAATTTATGGAATTCACGAAATTCATGAAATTCACGCAATTCATGGAATCCACGGAATTCATGGAATTCACAAAATTCAAGGAATTCACGAAATTCGCAGAATTCATGGAATTTAAGAAATTTATGGAATTAGCGGAATGCATTGAATTCGCGGAATTCATGGAATTCGCGGAATTTATGAAATTCACGGAATTCATGGAATTAATGGAATTCGCGGAATTCATGGAATTAATGGAATTCGCGGAATTCATGGAATTCAGGGAATTCGTGAAATTAACGAAATTCATGGAATGCATGAAATTCGCGGAATTCATGGGATTCATTGAATTTATGAAATTCACGGAATTGAAGGGTATCACGAAATTGATGGAATTTACGGAATTCACGGTGTTTATGGGATTCAAGCAAATCACGGAATTCATGGAATTAATGGAATTCAAGGAATTCATGGAATTCAAGGCATTCATGGAACTCATCGAATTAATTGAACTCACGGAATTCATGAAATTCAAGGAATTCATGGAATTAAAGGAATTCATGGGATTTAAAGAATTCATGGGATTAAAGGAATTCATGGGATTCAAGGAATTCATGGAATTCCAGGAATTCATGGATTTTCAGGATTTCGAAGAAGTCACGGCATTCGAAGAATTCCGTGAATTCTGTGACATCCTTGAATTCCTCCAATTTCGTGAATTCCTTGAAATCCGTAAATTCTTTTAATTGAATTTCGAGAATCCCATAAATTTCGAGAATTCTGTGAATTCCATGAATTAAGTGAATTTCTTGAATTCCGTGAATTCCATGAATTACGTGAATTCCTTGAATAGGGTCATCCACTAATTTTTTTTTATTTTTGCGTATTAAAGTATATGCTCTTAAATCACTAATAATACCAGCACAGTGCAAAAAAAACTTTTTTTCGAATTAATATTTGAAAAAGAAAAATTTGTACATATTTAAAATTCCTATTTCTTTCGCGGCCATTCCGCCATCTTGATGTGACGTAGCACGCCGCCAAACGCTTGTAAATAAGCCGGGTGATTCACGTTTTTTCATAAAAACGAAAAGAAAACAGCATTACCATTGGTATTTTGTGCCTAAATGTAAGAACACCTATGTCAAAAATCCAGGAAAATTATTTATATCTATACTCAAAGGTGAGGAACGAAAAAAATGATACAAAATTGTTCGGCGTGACATGTGCATCTTTA
Organism: Andricus kollari; assembly: GCA_932074435.1. Classification (NCBI taxonomy): domain Eukaryota; kingdom Metazoa; phylum Arthropoda; class Insecta; order Hymenoptera; family Cynipidae; genus Andricus; species Andricus kollari. The sequence goes on along the minus strand of CAKNWW010306091.1, from coordinate 5,251 downwards.
ACGTCAACAGATATTGTATCGAAGATCATTTCAACGATATCGAAAATTCGAAAATCATCCCAACTGGCTTTAACGTATCCAGGCATACTGATACCCCATGAAAATAAACCATTTTAGCCAAAAAAACGTTCAGAATTAATTATTTCGATTGTATTTATCAAACTGACCATGTATTTGCTTCGGTTTTGGCGGCTGGTGACGTCACACCACGTGTTTCGTGCCGTGAGGGCGCAACATGTTTTCTTTTATAAATCGACATTTACGGTGGATATTTTATCACTTTTTAATAAATTATTATAAATTATTAAATAAACAAAATTAAGTTTTAATTTCACATTTTAATTATTTGGGAGTCAAATTTTATAAAAAAACTCAACCATAAGGCAAACGAAATTTTTGTGGATGAACCTATTCCGTGAATTCCGTGAATTCCATGAATTACGTGAAGTCCTTGAATTCCTTTTGGTTCAACAGATGTATCTAGCTGCAAATATGATACATAAGTGTTACTGGCTACTGGACTTGTATTGTAAAATTCCAATAGATATGAGCTGCCATACCAATACCAGCATTCGGAAACTACAATATTATGTATTTTAGCGTTACCTTACGTCTCGGAAATAAACTTCCAATACATTTATTGAAAGTTTACAACAGAAATTTTTAACAGTGTGTGTTTCTTCTTAATAAACCTGTCAAATATTAATTACCTTAATTTATTTAAAACACTGCTCGCTAGCACAGTTCCCTTAGAACTGACAAGTGACACACAACCCACAATAAATAATTGGTCAGGTCTTCCCAGCCTGACTTAATCAGCACTCTGGTCTCTCTCTTTTCCTATTTTCCTAACTACCCTCGCCTTTTGCTCGGGACGTAACATTAGAAATGATTTTTTCAGAAGTTATAGTCGAAAATACAAAAATAGAAAAATCCATTTTTCTGGAAAACGGCTCAACCGAGTTTAAAGAAGAAAATATAGAGGGGACTTTATGCAAAAAATGAGTGAAGAATATTTGTTGGCCCCTGAAATACATGCTTTTACATACAAACCAGGGGTAATGCATCATTGTACTGAGTGTTAAATAAAATAAGCCTAATTCGAGTCAGATTCTTTTTTAATGAGAGTAAAGAGAATAAACAATGGC
>CAKNWW010306074.1:8524-20463 GCA_932074435.1 Andricus kollari | reverse complement strand
GTCGAAAACCAAATTCTTGTAGAAAGTTGTGAAACTTTTGGTTCCAACATCGTGGGGCCTGTTTCAGTCCATATAGGGACTTCTTCAGTCTACACACTAGTTCATTTGAATCCGTGACGCCATCCGGGATATCCATATAAACCTCTTCTGTTCAAACACCATGAAGAAACGCTGGTTTTATGTCAAATTGAATTATTTTCATTTTTCTTTTGACAGCTACTGCCAAGACATCACGAATTGTGTCAAATCTCGTGGTTGATACATACGTTTTTGTATAATCAATTCCCTCAACTTGGGAGAAGCCTTTGGCAACTACTCTTGCCTTGTAGTGTTGAATTTTACTTGCTGAATCTCTTTTTACCTTAAAAATCCATTTCGATCCGATGCTCTTCTTATCAGTTGGTAGGGGCACCAGCTCCCACGTGTTGTTCTTTTTCAGCGCCTCTAATTCGTCAGTAATAGCGTCCTTGAAGGTTTGTGCAATGTCGGCTTCAACGAGATTGGCTTGGTAGCGATTAGGAGCTCGCAGGAATTCACGAGGGCGTAACATCCGTCCACCAACTTCTTCTAATTCGTTAACAACTTTCGGCAATTTTTCATCATCGTTGAGTCTTGCTTGCTCGTTTCTTTCCAGTTGAAGATCCTGAATCTGTTCCGGTACTATATTCTCGCGCTCCAGAGGCTTCACTCCCGAACACTTTGACGTGATTTGACGTGTAGGCTTCTTTCCATGCCAGATTTCGTACGACGTGGTATCCGGAGTCTGACTTAAGGGAGTTCTGTTTAACAAATAAACTGCGGTATTAACCGCTTCAGCCCACAGATATTTTGGCAAATCCTTCGTATAAAGCATAGAGCGGGCAGATTCAACTACCGTTCTGTTTTCTCGTTCTAGCCGAGCATTTTGCTCTGGTGTATAAGGAGCAGTCTTCTCATGCTCGATTCCCTGACTTGAGAGGAATTCTCGAAACTCGCTGTTACAGAATTCCGTCCCATTATCCGAACGCAGAACTTTTACTACGAAGCCGAATTTATTTTCACTTTTTTTTACGTATTCTTTAAAGCAATCGGGGCTGTCCGATTTATGCTTCAGAAACTTCACTGTTACAAAAGATGATGCATCATCTTTAAATAGTATAAAATATTTGGCACCACTAACCGATTCAACCGACATGGGACCACATAAGTCGATATGAACAAATTCACCCGGCACTGTCTTTCTCCGTTCATTTTTAGTAAACGGCAACTTGTGCTGTTTCTCATATTGGCAACCTTCGCAGAAAAAAACTCTCTTATCAGTTATCTCAACACCTTCGACAAGACTTTTTCCTGCCATATCACTGAGGGATTTAATGTTCACATGGGCAAGCCGTTCGTGTCACAATTTTAAATTGGCGCGAGAAACTGCGTTTACCTCGGGAGACACAATCGTAGAAAACAACATAGTGTAGATATTTTTTGACGTACGAATCGCACTAGGCACTAACTTCCCTGCCTCGTAGGCTTTAGCTGTGGATTTTTCTTTGACCACCTTCAGACATTTTGATGTTAGAACACCCTCAGAAAACAAATTTCTTTTTAGCATTGGAACGTACAAAACGTTCGTAATTGTAGACTCGATCCACTCGCCGTTGAGGAGCTTCTTTATTTTAATAGTACCGGTGCCTCTAATTGCTAATCCTTGATGATTAGCAAGAGAGACGTCACTGCGCTCACTCATTTCTTCGAATGTCGAGAAAAATTCTCTCCTTTGAGTCATATGAGCGGACGCACCGCTATCCATGAGTCACCTGTCATAGGCGGATGTGGGAATCGCGTACACAACATCACTGAGTTCAACACTAAAAGCCGTTTGATTATTTTCTGTATCCTTTTTATTACAATTCTTCTTAGGATTCCGACATTTACGCGAGAAGTGGCCCTTTTCACGGCAGTTGTAACACGTCACTTTACGCAAGTCGAATTTAGACTTTCCCGATTTGACGTCTCTTGCGGTAGAGCTTTTGGAATCAGCCATTTGATTTGAAGATGCGAGAAAAGCCATTTCTTGCTCTTCGGTTGAGGTTAGACTAGCTTCCTCATCCAAAAGTCTCGCCGTGAGATTTGGCAAAGTCTGTCTTTCTGGATCCATAGAGAGCCATGCTTGTCGGAAACTTCGATATTTTGTTGGTAACGTTCGGAGAATTTTGTTAGCAATGGCAACGTCGCTCAACGTCTCTCCGGTCTCCTTTACTTGCCGCGCTAGATTCTCGATTTTGGCCATATGTTGTGCCAAAGATTCGTTTGGATTCAATTTCACCTGATGAAATTTATCTAAAATCATCATTTTATTAAATTCCGACTTTTGTTGGTACACGGAGTCCAACTTGTCGAGAATTCCTTTTGACGATGTGCAACTCTCAATCAGAGTGATTTGAGAAATGTCCGTGGCCGCCGTTAGCGTGAACATAGCGATCGCATCGTTTTTTGATCAGGCACACAGTGATAAATATGGGAAACAATTGGAGCCACGCGACGATTTTAATCAAATAATGAATTTTTTTTTATTCTTCTCTTAAAATGTTATATTTAATATTTCCGGTGAGAGAATTGCGATAACTACCCATATACTTTTTTGAATGAACCATGAAACGACTTGCCTCAACATCAGTGGAAATTGTTCGAAAATAACGCAGGACTACAAAATATTTTCGGGAGTGGAACCAAGAAGAATATACGTTTTTAGGTGCTCTGATCACGAATCCGTGACCCCTATGACCCCTACACGTCAGAATCAAGGTCATTTGAAGGTAAACTTCGTTAATTCGAGAGATATAACCTTTTGGACCTCAGATTCTGCAAGTAGTTATCAAAATTCTCTCACCGGAAATATTAAATATAACATTTTTGGAGAAAAATGAGAAAAAAATTTCATTATTTAATGAAAATTGTCGCGTGGCTCGAATTGTTTCCCATATTTATCACTGTGAGGCAGAGCGTTCCGTCGCATTTTCTGCTCCAGGCTGTGTCACTGTTCCTGAGGCGATATCGTACACACCATTTGCTCTCAGAGCACAGACCATTTGAAACCTCCACTGTTGATAGCTTCTACCATCAAAATTGTTAACCGATGCTACGTCTATCCTGTCCGCCATTTTTCAACGATGACACTCGCACCTAGACTCAGATTACACAAATCGGAGAAGAAACGAATTCCATCACTTTTTCTTATGAAGAAAAATATTCCAGATTATTCCGCACACAGCAGGGCATGACCTGGGCCCATAACCTAATGAATACACGCGAGAAATAAAAGTGAACTACTCTTTATTTAAGATCGTAACAGAACATTAATTTGTCGTGCACGTAGCAACGAGCGAACTAACTTGCCAAAGGAGCGACCAACCTACAGCGCTACGCACACACAGATGTAGCAGCACTAGGCTCCCCAGAATTAGGGGCGTACAATTAAAAATAACATATTGGGAGCACGACATCATATGCATGTAAATTATACTTAATATTAACAATAATAACAGCGCTAATATACTTAAATAACAAAATAAAGTTTTGAACGTAATCAACACATATAATTTAACAATTAGGACCTGACTGAATTTGAATTTTCCACAGTCCCTAATAAATAAGTTTTTTTGGTCCTTGAACAAGGGAAATAAAATAACATCCTGAGAAAATATATCTGAATTAACGTAACAAAAATGAAAAACTGATTAAACCTAACAAAAGTAGAGCGATAGGCAGGAGTACTATTGGACATCACCAAAGCCCTGGAAATCAAGCTCAATCTTGTCCAGAAGACCACGATTAGCCATGAAGAGTCCCTCTTTGTCTAAACTGGATAAGGCCCTTCGAATTTGATCGCTAGTTTGGTTTTTGTCCTCCAATAATTCATTAGCCAATTCTCTAAAGGAGTTATGTGAATGGCGGGACAGATCCAAAGCAGACGGGGACGCAATCAGGGATCCACTTTGGGACTGGGTCACTTCTCGAGGAGGGGAGGGAATAAAAACCGAGGAGGGAAGATCAGGGGTAGGAGCCACCGAGTTGCGACTTCTAGGACGGAAAGTTCCCATCTCCCCCAACCTTCTTTCCGCCTCATCGTAACCACAGCTATTCCAGATATCGCATGATTTCGAACTCGTATGCATACACTGTACAATCTCGAGAGGAGGCCAGGTGCTGTCCTCGGAAAATTGAACACAGAGGGAGTCTTAGTCTATTCTGGCATCTGTCCGTCTTATGGAAGCCTCCAAAAAACTCACAGATTGGCCGCGATGCTATGCACTGGCCCGATGCATGACGGAATCTTTGACAGTGATAGCATCTTCTGGGAGGGGGGATCACCGGAGTTAAATTGAACGTATAGTTAGAAATCATAAGAGGGCGTGGAATTTCCGAACATGAAAACACAAATTCCACTCTCTCGTTAAATGTCCCATCACTGTTGGTTCTGCGTCTAACCGAAACTACTGTCTGCAATTTTATAGGGGACATTCTGCCAACGATCTCTTAAATAGAGTATCTGATAGGGCTATCATTGGCAAAAGCCTTTTTCACTGTGAGAGATGGTGGAATATATACATTGTGCCCTATTCCTTTAAGTTCAGGGGAGGTAACCACCGTATTTGCATCTAATCTGTCAGAGCAGAAAATTTCGACTCGATTTTGACCATTCCCGTAAATCTGGCACGGTTTTGAAAGGATCCTGTCAATCCTGTTTGTTGAGTAGTTGCTAAAGAACCGGGAGTAGGTGACAAGCGGGGGGGATGCACCTCAGAACTAGACCCTCTTCAGTGGGTGGAGAGAAGGGACCACGCCTTTCCTTATTTCTACCCTAACCGCGCGGTCCACCCTTAGAAGGAGGAAAGGCACGAGGGGGACGCGTTGCCGCTGAGGAGCCACCAGGCACGTCCGTTCCGGCCCTCAGGATCCCAGAAACGCGCCCCCGAGTTCCAAAACTGGTGCCATTTCTTATTGTTCCCGGTCCCAACGCAGCACGCCGTCCAGGGGTATCAGGTTCTGTCGGAGTATAACGCGACATGACGCCGAGATCAGAAGTCCAACCTGCAAAAAAACCACTAGTTACGACTGAAAAATATCCACTCACACAACAAAGACTTAATGGTACGCGCATTTGACTAATTTATAATATTAGTCAACATATGAATACAGGCACTACTAGAGATCCGCCCCTCACAAGGAGAATTAAGTTCTACGTAAAAGCATTTGTGAGACACTAAGCATCATCGACCCGAGGTGTTGAATCACAAATCACAAAATCCCCCTTCATCAGTGCCACCGGGAAACAGAAACAAAAGGACACTTATTATCACACAAATGAGCTGTAATAAAGCTGTCGGCGAGATGGGGTATGTATGTGTATATGTGTATAGGCACATACTCAGATTGTGACTTCAACATTTATTTACTTGTTAAAGTACTACATACAAGCACATTAAAGCTAAAATAAAATAAATACAAACTTCTAAAAAAGCATAAGCCCAAAGCAAAACCAAGCCGCAACACTAATCTGTTCTGCAGAGGTGGAAGAAAGCTAGGAGAAATTGGAGGGAAATTTTGGAGGTTAGAGGCGGGAGTTTGAGGAAAACACGCGTTACTCAACCGTTGCGGACGATGGTAAGGTCCAAAAATTTTAAATTTGACCTTGCGGTTAACCTCCACGAGCGCCGATTTCATTTTCGACCGACACTCATGTTTTCATAGCGACTTAAATTCCAAGTTTCTTAATCCCTCACCATCCAGCAGCAGTGGAGCAGCAAAAGCCAACAGTTAGCACAAACAATCCAGGCGGAAAAAAACATTTAATATGCCACATTACCTCATAACGTATTCCATTGCTCTCCGAGAGCACCCGCATTCAGAGTCTTTGGATGGGATCAAAGTACTTCAGCAGTAAAAGCCAGCAGTCAGCAAAAACAATCCAGGGCGGCGAAAAACATTTAATATGCCTCGTTACCGTATAACACACATCTTTAAAGTTCACCGTATCCTTTCGGGTTCCAAAAATTCACGGATGGAGCATTAAAGCGACGCCAAAGAAAATCAGTAAAACTCATTTTTTATCGTAAAACAACACTACACTTCTTTTTTTCACAAATTTCACATGTTTTTAATTTTTGTAGTTCTAGATAACCTCAAACTAATATCTTTTTGTTGATTTTTTAGTATAATTCACTTTGCCATTACTTCAAAACAGCATGTGACTAAAAGAAGGATCTTTACTTTTAAGGACATCAATGCATTTGGCCAAATACCCATTATTCGCGATAGCCGACGATAATTGAATCTTTTCTGAACAGGTAGTGATTGTGAAATAACCTAATAGATGTGACGATCTTGAATGTTTTTGGCGCGAATTTAATGATTATTCAATTTTAATTCTTTTAAATTCAATTTTAAATAATAAATTGTATCGGTTTCAACGATGATTGTCCAATTTTATTTCATTATTCTAACTGAAAAACTAAATTATTATTCTCAACAAAATTATTGTTACTTAATTAAATTAAGTGCGGGTTCTGAATTGAAGAAAAAAATTCTTTGCTAAATAATTTATATTTTAACTCTTCCTTGATTAACAGAAATTTTACAAGTCCAAAGTCTTAATTTTAGAGAGAATTCCGACAAAGATTTCGCGTCACAATCCTACCCTGGACACTCACATTCGTACATGCAATCATAATCCTAGTTTTCACCCCATTCTAGTCACCCTATGACCCAAGCCTTACGTCAACCCGTGACACAAACTCGACCCAGTTCACTTCCCGTAAAGCTAACTCCACAATGCATCTTAAGATTTGAACGTATCGTCGATGCGCGTACGTTTTGAGGTTACCTACCTAGATGAAAAAATGCCGGCACGGTAGCATACTATGAGCAGGCACGTGGGCCGATTGACCAGACCGCCCTGCCGGTACATGCGCAGCTCAATACGCGCGCCATTGATGTCTATATGGCCCGCACGAAGTCGGGCGCACGCGGTCTGGTGAAATGCCGGCCATACTCCGGTAAAATGTAGGAACTAGATCCGGTAAAATGCAGGCTAATGTGCGAATGGATGGAGGGTTTATAATTATGTATTTATAATTATTTAGAAAATTTTATAGTGGGTACAAAAGAAAAAAGAATTTTATTATTTGAACAATATTTTATTTTTGAAAACAAACATGTTTAATATTTTATGACGTTTGGTCTATATTTTAAAACGCGATTTGTCTACCAAGAAAGACGAATTTTCATCTACAAAGGTCAATTTTCAATAAAAAATGGAAGTTACATCTTCAGGTAGAAAATCGATTCTAAATAAAAAAATCGCGAATTTTCAATAAAATAATTCAATTTCCAACCTAAGAGATGAATCCTGACGATTCCTGATTTTTTTCCAGTAGGGTATATTTCTCCACGTTTTCTTCCACACACAGCAGGCAAAAAATTAAAAAGCAGCAACCCGCTAAAAAAGGAAACACCAAACGAACAAACCCAACGAAAGCTATTTTCATTCACTTCGTCGATCCGAGCCAAAATTCAGGGATGAACGCCATTACACTCGGCAAGAACAGCTGATCCAAAACGCGCATGCGCGTTTGCGATCTCAATCTACTCGCACTATCAGCCTGCAGCGGTCGGGCAAATCGCAGGCCCGTCGTTGCTGGCCGTTTGCACGACCGACGGGCGTCTAATCTGCCGGATCGTTGTCCGCCCTTCGGTTGCATTCCGACTCTGCCGGCCTGACGCGTGCATTTATCAGGCAGGTTGTTCTCCAGCCCGTCGGGCCGATTACGTGCCGGCACGTCTTGTTATCTGGATAGAACTTCAAAAAGGAACAAAAATGTTCTTAAATCTGCAAATTGAACGAGATTTTAATTTTACAGTTGGTAACAACTAAACCTGAAAACAAAATGTGAATAATCAACATTCTTTCTAGAGCACGTGAAAATCATAAAACTCAATTGAAATTCCAATTAAGACATTTCTTTGTGTACAGAGTCGGATCTCTCCCACAAAATAACAAGTCTCTCTCAAATTTATTCATTCTCAAAACCAAATCTCAATTTATCTAATAAATTTATTATTAGATCTTATATACTTAAAATCATCCTGTATGAATGTTCAAATATCTCGCGCTATTTTATATGTCCGAGAGGTAATACCTCTAGTAGCCAATAATGATATTAATCAACAACAAAATTTGTAGCAGAGTCGAAACGAACGAAGTTCATAATTTTCAAGATAGAACAGTTTTAATTTACGAACGAAAAATACGTTTTAATTAATAGTCATTTTGCTGACAAGAAGTGTGTTTTATCGTCAAGTTTGACACAAAAACATTCTTCACGCAGCCTCGCAGAAAAAAGACACAAGAGACATTAAGGGTGTTGGTTCAATCCGACTTGGACTTTTTTTTTTTCTAGGTACGTTACTGACTCAATATATAATTTTTGTCAAGTATTTGAGAACGAAAGAAAGAAAACTTGTCAAACATTTGAGGTTTTTCGGGAATCTCGGATCAATAAAATTTAGAGAAATTAAGCCTTTTTTCTGAGGCAATTATTATTTTTAATGAAATGATCAATTTATTGAAAGGGAGCATTCTACGGATAGCAGAATACAGCATTTGAAGGGCGAGAACCGTTTGCAAATTTATTTGTTTACTCACAATTCTGACATTACAGAAGCATTTTCAGGAGTCATCCTATATCCGAAGAAAATAAACTGTTAACATATGTGTTATAAATTTGTTTCTTGTCTAAAATCAGAATTTGTATATTTTATATATATTCTTGTGCATTTTTCAATTACAAGAATTGTTTTTAATTACAATTTTGAATTGCATCACTGGTCCGAAACACATTGCCACTCGCGAAATCGGGACGCCCTTCCTTATCGACCGCGAATCCAGGCTTCGAGTCTCAGCTGCAGTTTTGAATTGAGAAATAAAAATCCAGACAGCTTCTGCAAATGTACTAATTTCATGGATAATCCAATTTATGATTGTATGTAAATTTGTAAATTTATTCAGTTTGAAATTATAATTTGAAAATATTAAAATTAAAATATTAAAATTATAATTTAAAATTTTCTTCTGAAATTAAATGTTTTGTGAAATATTAGTTATTCTTTGGAAGTGAAAGAAAATATAACAAAATAAAAAAGAAAAGGCCACGTAGATATTCGAAAAACTATATTATTTTTGGGCAACTTGATAAACTTGGAACTTATAAATAAATTTGCAGAGGGCCTCATACTTCAGAGCATCGGAGTTTCGGAGTATGATTTTGACAGGTGGTTCAATGCGTGTTTGCTTTGCTGCTTACAATTACAGTCTTATAGTATTCACACACACAGAAGACCTCATATTTTTCTACATCTCTCTCCATTTTGTGACGTATTTCGCAAAATATTTATTCACCATCATCAAGTGGTGGATCTTCGGATATACGATGACTCCTGAAAATGCTTCTGTGATGTCAGAATTGTGAGTAAACAAATAAATTTGCAAACGGTTCTCGCCGTTCAAATGCTGTCTTCTGCTATCCGTAGATTGCTCCCTTTCAATAAATTGATCATTTCATTAAAAATAATATTAATAGCCTCAGAAAAAGGCTTAATTTCTCTAAATTTTATTGATGCGAGGATCTCGAAAAACCTAAAATGTTTGACAAGTTTTCTTTCTTTTGTTCTCAAATACTTGACGAAAATTATATATTGAGTCAGTGACGTACCTAGAAAAAAAATTCCAAGACGGATTGAACCAACACTCTTAAGGAATCGAAATATATCGAAATTCGCACCTGCGGAGGTAATGAATAGTTCGTATATAAATTCGTGTCTAAAATTCTCTCTAACATTCTGTGAGGTTGGGGTGGAATTCAAATAATTTCAAGTTATTTGGAATCCATTCATAATATTCGTTAAAAAAATTTTAATCCCAGTAAAATTATCGATTTTTTTTTGTAAGAACACCCGTAAAGAATTACAATTTGCTCGCTTGCCTACGATGAAGACGAGGAGGTGCATGAATCCATAGGTGCGTTTTAAAAGGAGATTCTATTTAAAAATAATATTATGCGCAGGAAATTAACTGTTAATGGTTATTAACTAACAATTAATATTAATATTTTACTCATGATTACAAGTTACCTTAAACATGAATTTCCTATCTCCGATACAGGCGAAATATTCTAGCTCTAAAGCTTAGGGCATTGTAATTTGATTGCAATCAAGTTTATGTATTTAAAAAGAGATTTACATATTAAACTTTTACTACCTTCATTATAAATAAATTATTTTACAAGTTTTTATTCGTTAAGAAATTAAGATATTTACAAATTTTACTGGAATTCGCATTTAAAAATTGGCACGTGGAAACTTATAACCTGGTATATATTCCTAATTTACTAAATTTCTAATCGCTAAAAGGAGAGGGTAAGAATTTCTTGCTGAAGCATTCTTTTGCTTAAGAAAAATATTATAGTTTGCATTATTTATAATACCGATAAGAGAGAAAGTGAAATAACATAATTTACAGCTAAATAAAAATAAGAAGAAGAGCAATTATGATTAAAACTATAGACATGCATTTTAATATACTGATATACATTTATTTTTCAGTTTTCTAAAATTTTTAAAGTAGAGAAAACGTTCTTTCAATTTTTAAAATTTATTTTCTACTTAAAATTTCTTGTAGGATTTATTTAAATATATACCTTATTGGCAAGATTACGATATCCGTGGAGACAGAGATTGAATTCGGTTTCCTATAGGATTTTTTGCGAGAAACACGAATCTGAAAGTCGTAAATCGATATCGCGAATAGTTTTCAAGATATCGATTTGTTTGTCAAAATTCTATGACCAGTTATGGGGGTGCCTGCCCGCCCCCATGATACGTTAGTGATGGGACATCGTTATCGAAATATCGGAAATATCGATATTTTGATTCCGATATATCGATATTGACATACCGATAGTACCCTATTGATATATCGAGTTGCATATTGATATAAATGTTCGATCTCGATATTTCGCACGCGAGTGCTCTTCGTGTTCTTACTTCGCAGTTTCATGTTTCGTTCATTGTTTGTTGATTTTGCGGATTGAATTAAACATGTTTCCTTTGGAATTTATTTTACAACAAAATAAATTTTTGTGTTGATATTAACATTTTTTTATAAATTTATTCCTCGATATTTATATTAGTTTATTCATGGTACTCAGTTAAATTAATCATGAATAATAATAATAAATTTAATTAATTAAATTGGTAATTTAAATTTGGAGGTAATCTTGTGCGCATGCGCGATATTTTATTACGATATATCGGTCACTATCGATATTTCTTTTCAATATCGATATTTTTTTAAGTATCTATATTGTCTTTTCGATACTATCGATATCTGAGATATCGATATTTTTGTTTTGATATCCCATCACTATCATACGTTGGAAAGAGGTAAGGGTTTGACACACATTAATTCTGTGACCTGTCACAGAGGTGCCTTCCCGCCCCATAAAAATAAATAGTCTATATATAAAAGTAGACCATGTGTGCCATGATTTGCTTTAAAGTTGTAAATTTAACTATTTTTTTAGTAAATAATTCAAACTATATGAATTAAAAAAAATTAATTGAAATTAATTATTTTCTATCGGAACTATTATTGAATCAGTTAACCCATTCATAATCGCTGCTGAATGGCTCTCAGAAAAAAACACGTTACCCATTAAACACTCATATTCTCATTCAGAAGTCAGCCTAACCAAGGAGTGGCAATCTGGAATTCCAGTTACAGATACACAATTGAAAAGTCAACCAAACCTATTCAAACGCAAGTGAATAGGTTTTTGTTTCCTGGGATGCTTTAATTAAAATAACGAAATTTGTTAACTTCCCGAGTGTGAGGGGGAAGGAAGCAATAA
>CAKNWW010306052.1:777-11382 GCA_932074435.1 Andricus kollari | reverse complement strand
TTCTTAATCACTTCTTTTTTTATTTAACTTTAATTTTCTACCAATCTAGTTGATGCTTTGGTCTTCGTCTAAATCTAAATATAACTTACAAGGATAAACAAATTTTTTTCGTCAGACTGCAGCACATTATTTTATGCTTTCTCATGTCTGGAAAGTAAATCATGATTTCATGAAATTGAAGAAATATTATTTTCTTAACAATTTGATATGCGTATTTTTCTAATTAAAATATATCTAACAGTTTTTAAGAATAATTTTTTTATCATTACTTGAACAGCCTAAAATCATTTAAAAATTTAAATTATTGTAAATTATTGAATTTTTAAGATCACATAATTGACCATTGAAGAAACTGGTACAAGTTGTAATGGATTTACCAATAAATCTTTAATTAAACCGTTTATCTTCAAGGACAAATAACTTTTAATAGTTTAGATTCAATGTTTAATATTTATGTCTATTGTTACAATATTAATTATGAACAAAAAAAATCAATAATGAAAAACGTGTCATGAATAGATAACACTCGTAAGCAGGAAAACTTTAGAATTTTTGTTTATAGAAACTGGCGCTTTCTTCCTTTGTTTGTTGAAACTAATTTGGCAAAGCTCTTTAAAATGACTCAGAAAATTACGAATTGATGGAGCGTAAAAGAAAAACAGTCTAAAAATGTGCAGCTCACAATGAAAGTTTAAGGATAAATAAGAAATATTATTCTTGCATACAAGAAATGTCATAAAATATTTCGAGAAAGCATTTTTTTCTATAAATCATGAGAAGAAAGAAAGAATGGAAAAAGGTTTAAAATCCTAATTATACACAAAGCATTTTCTTGGCATTATTTCTTATTGGATGTTAATCCTCAAATATTTTGATTATAAGTCAATGCACTTTTTCAACAGGCACCAATATTTCTACCGGAGAAGAAGTCGCCATAAAGCTAGAATGCATTAAAACGCGGCATCCCCAACTCCACATAGAATCCAAATTTTATCGGATGATGCAAGGTGGTGGTAAGTACATTTTAATTAATCATTTTTTATTAATTTTTGAGTAAAGCTGACGAGAAATCGTGTTCTAGTTTAGATGAAATTGAAGCACATACTTCAAATTGTGTTAGTTATTCAAATTTCTCTTTTCCGAAAAACAATCTCATTATTCAGTTTCACTCAATTCACCTAGATAGTGACGTATAAGAATTGAGTTATATGAAAGTCGCGATGTTGCAATTAGAGTCGAATTACATAATACATTATCTTTTGGTGATTTGTGTTTACGTTTATGGTGGACATTTTTTGAGTCTCTATTCTATTATAACGTTTGACACGAAGCTTTCAAATTCATCTCATTCTAGTTGGGATTCCAACGATAAAATGGTGCGGATCGGAAGGAGATTACAATGTCATGGTGATGGAATTACTAGGACCATCCCTGGAGGATCTCTTTAATTTTTGCTCTAGAAGATTTACCTTAAAAACTGTTCTACTTCTTGCCGATCAGTTGGTAAGTACTTCTGAAAATATTTCAAGCACTAACCAATCATATAAATGTTCCCATGTGCAAATTCAGTTTCATAGGACAAAAATCAGAAGAGTTCTAAATTTATATATTCCAAATAGACATTTCTTACTATTTTAGAGGGTTAACATTATAATAATTCGCACTTGAAGTACCCAGAATTATACATGATACACAACTAAAGCAAGCAAACTCGTTAAATGCTACAAGGGAGGATTTTATTATTACGTAACATTATAAAGCGAGGGTCTGTCACAGAATCTGTTTTTGACGTTGCAAAACAAAGGATCCTTTAGAGACACTTTTTGCCTACGTTACAAATACTTGCATTACGATACAAAATTAACAAGGCTTCCAAGGTCTCTTTGTCGGAGAGGTCTGAAAGAAGATCTTAAAAATAATCTTAATTATAATAAGATTTGAATGCACTCCAATGTTGCAAATTTTAAGGCATACTTTAGTTGGAAGAGAATACAGGATTACATTGAGGTATTAACTATTGTCTCGTTCTAAGATAAGACCGAATGTTGTCTGTCGAGGGGAACTTGTCGTTTCGACAGGCATCGTTTGTTTGAATATTTTTATTTCCTGGATGTAAAGTAGCAGATCTATTGAGCAAAGTCCGTATTGAGATTACACTGTCTATAACCATCGAATGCAAGATCATTGACACGTCAAATGAGTCTTCCGAATGGAAACTTCAGGGTGGTCACTAGACCCGGAAATCGAAAATTTGTACACGACATAATCTGGGGACTTATAAATTTGTGTCTTCATCCAGAACTTTTTTATTTCATAAAAGTGTTTGCAATAAATAAAAAAAGTGAAATTATGATAATAATTAACTTACAGTGAAGTCGGAAAAGTATCGTAACTTTTGTTATAATTTTCAACGCGTTAATTTTATTATAAATAGTCATCCACATTTTATATCTTTTACGTTTAAAAATGTCCAATTCTGAATTAAATACATATGCATATTTCCCTGTTTTAGTCTTAAAGGTTTTAACTTTGAAAAGGCCGTTTAAAATTATGAACATTGTATTTTGATATTGATCACATTGAGTCCTTTTATACTGTCTGACCCTATAGCAGGAACTGCTACGCTCGGCCGCCAATCAGAAGCATTCTATTTATAACCGAAGTCACTGATTGGTTGCCGAGCGTAGCAGTTTCTTCTACCGTGGCAAAAACTGCCACGGTGTAAATAGACTTATTGAAAAGATTTTAATTTTGAAGGGCATTTAAGTGGTTCAATTTTCTCAATTTAAACTTTTTTTTACACTTGGAGTCTAACATATCTTCCCCGCCAAGTCGACTGTATAATGAAATGATTGAATTCTAAACGTTCAATTGTTATTTTCCAGATTTTCACGGTTTTATGAATTTTCAGTTAATCTTTCTCTAATTTTAAGGTTGTTCAATTCTTCAATACTTTAATCTAGAATGATTTAATTGAATATTATTTAATGCGTTAGTAAAAAAAGCGATAATTTATTATTTAAAAATGTATATATTTTACCCTTATTGTTTCCATTATATTATTACAAAAAATACAATAGAAATTAATATAATTAGCGCTATTTATTTAAGAGGACGCATTTATATTTGAATTAGCGGAGAAAATAAATAGACCAGCAATTTTTTCCAAGATTCGAGTGGCCACCCTGAATTTATTCTATAACTGACAAAGATCTTCCACTACTTTTATGGAAAGCTGAACAAAAACCAACGTTTTTTATTCTTTCCTATTGACAATTGTCTCTAGCTTCTAAAAAGCCACTCCAATTAGTCGTTCACGGTCCAGTAAATTTCTCATCCCCTTTGATTTGCCTGTGACGATTATCAGAAGCAGCGACCTCGAAAGATGTGTCACAGACCGTGTCTCATACTCATCTGACCATAGCCAACATATAAAAATTTGCACATAAAGCCTCTTTCGTCTTCCAGGTACTCAAAGTATTTAAATTTTAATGCTATGCTTTTGTCATCATCAGATAAGCAGAACGGACTACATTCACAGTCGCAACTTCATCCACCGGGATATCAAACCCGACAACTTCCTTATGGGACTTGGAAAGAAGGGAAACCTCGTGTATATTATAGACTTTGGACTTGCGAAAAAGTACCGCGATGGACGGAATAACAAGCACATACCATATCGGGAGAACAAAAATCTCACTGGCACAGCGAGGTAATTTTTTCTTTGCCAAAAATTATCATTGGTAGACTAATTCCTGTTTTAGGAATTAAAAAAATATAATTTCTCATATTAATAAGAGTTGCTCCAAAGGGGTTTGATCAATCTTGAAATCAGGTGTACAAGTTTTCGTGAAATCTTTTTTAATTTTTGTGAAATTATTTAAACCTTTGTGAAATCTTTTGGTATCTTGAAAAGCTTTGTGAAATACACTGCAGGTCAAAATTGTACTTTCACTTACCAACATCGGTTTAAAAACAGGCTTGTGCTTGAAAGTGACTAACTCTGCGAAAAATTAGACAAGAATTTTTTTAACTGTTACAAAGCTTATTAAATTCCGCGCCGATTGAGACAAGAAATGAATGGAAAAAATTTAAACTTCGCTCTTTGAAGATCTGAAATTTCCTCTTTAAAATGAAGCCAAGAACATAATAAAATAGTTACTGTTTCTCGAATTATTATAAAAAATATAGAAGCGTTTCCAGGACGCATGAAAACGCATGGGAAGTCAGAGACAAAGACTGCGGTCGCCACTCGACCGACTGATTTTGGTCTTGGGTACGCTTCCACATTTCTTGTGATAATTCGAGAACCAATAAATATTTTATTATGTTTTTGATCTCATTTCAAAGAGGAGATTTCATATTGAATTAAGTAAAGTTTTAATTTTGTCTATTCACTTACCTAAAGAATCAAGTGGTGAACCGCTCGAGTTGTTATTTTGATAAAGCCCTTACAACTTTTTATTAATTGCAGATATGCCAGTGTAAACACACATCTGGGAATCGAACAATCCCGGAGAGATGATCTCGAATCACTAGGCTATGTTCTTATGTACTTTAACCGAGGTAGTTTACCCTGGCAAGGACTGAAGGCCGCTACTAAAAGGCAGAAGTACGAGCGGATTTCTGAAAAGAAAATGTCCACTCCTATCGAAGAGCTCTGCAAAAGTTACCCGGGTAGGGTTTGACAATAATTCGATATTTTAAGCTTTATCTAAAGATGAGAATATAGTGTTTTAATTTGTATGATTATTTTGTGATTCCAGTCGAATTCACGACGTACCTCAGATACTGCCGGCAATTACGCTTTGAGGAAAAGCCGGACTACTCCTATCTCCGACACCTTTTTCGAACATTATTCCATAGTCAGGGTTTCACATACGACTACGTATTCGATTGGAATATGTTGAAGTTTGGCAGCGCGAGGCAACCCGCTTTACCGTCGGCGCAACAAGCACCGACGCACTCGCAGCCGACGAACGCTGCTCTACCCTCTGGGACCAACAACGATCAAGAGCACCGAGCGAGGTCAGTATCGTGGCAATTTTCTGACTCCAGAGGCTAAAGTCTCGATAATGAATTGCTTACGAGCCTCAACTGACATGATGCGTTTGCAGACGGTGTCTCCTTTTCGCGGTTATTAATAGTCTGATTCTATTATTGTCGCCTGGGTCAATGAATCGGGAAACATCCGCATTTAGCGAAACGAGGACCCTTATTAAACTAAAGCTTATACTGCCTTGGAATTAGAATTGACATGCCTTTGAATTATAAAATAGTTTACATGAAGGGATTTTAAATTTTCCTAGAATTTCAATTTGCTGATCGACAACCTGTAAGATCAAAGAATATAAGACTTGATGAAGAAGACGACTGTAGAATCGTGTTTTGATTCCGCGTTGAGTCAAAAGATGTCGTGTTAGACGGAAATAATTAAAATAATTATTAGTAGAGTGGACATTTTTACAAGCCTCAGTCTGTTTTTACTTAATATATTTCCCTTTTTCATTCTATATAGTTAAAAAAAATTTTTATTATGATTATGTGTAACCACAATATTATGGGGTTGAAAAAGTATATTAAGTCATGCTTACACATACGTCGTTCTAGAAGTGAATTCTGGAAATGCATTTTTTTAAAGTGCAATTTATAAATTACGTAATGATCCCGTGGTTAAGATTTTGTATTTTTTTCGGTGACGAAGTAAGAGTTTAGACTTCTGTTGTAATCAAATTGTAGCTGTAGGTGAAAATGAAGGATTTATATTATGTTTAATTGCTTCATTTACGACGCGAATTTATATGAGGTTAGTTTATGTACATACATTTCTAGGCAAGATTGTTCAGTTTTTATTTTATTTGTACGTTAAAGAAAGATATTTTCTTTAAACTTAAGGATTGTTAATATGCATTCCTCAGATATATTTCATCAGCTTATACGAACAAGTCTTCCCCGAATAAATGAAAATTATACAATGAAGTATAATAGTTAAAACTGGAATTATTTGAGCTTTTGTATTTATTTAAGTCCGACACTATTTGCTTGCATACCATTATTTTGTAATTATTATTTCAATAAATTTATACATATAGTCATTTATTTTCAAAACTGGAAACATTTTGTTTACAATAAAAAGTAGGGCTATATGTTAACGAAGAGTCAGTATTTTATAAAAATCCTTTTTGCTTAATTTTTTAAACCATATTTTATTCAACTTACTCCAAAGTTAATGTATCTCTTAGATTATTTACATAAAGTAAAAAATGCAGAAAACTGAATACATTTTACTATGCGAATCGACCTTAAATGAATAAGTTTCTCCATAGGTCGGTTTGGTTCAAATTTTTTGTTGACGTTTTCTTTTCAAGTACAAATACCTCGTTAAGGACCTCAAAAAATGTTTTTGCATTAGCTTCCTATTCTTCGTTTCCAAGCTTCAGAATGGCAATCGCTTTAATCTTGGATGCTTTTAAATTAAAAAACTTTAAATTCTAAGGGCTTTTCACACTTGTATATTACTTCTTTTATATGAACTGTTTGAAATAAAATACTATGGTGACATTTCAGAAACATTCAGAAACGTTAAAGATTGTTCAATTTGAAATTTAAATAACATACATGTAAAAGCGGAAGAATTCTAATGTTTGAAAGCTCTACATGATTCACAATTCGAGTAAAAAAGCGATCTAAATTTAAAACAATGTTCTTTTGAAAGTTTTTCAGTAAGAATAAATTTGTAATTAAAAACATTGAAAAACAAAACTTTCTAAACTAAGTATCTTTCAAATCTACAAAATTTAAAAATTAAAGCAGCAATGATTATCACTTCGAAATTAATAAAAATTTCGAATTTTAATTTCTAAAAAAAAAAAATCTGTAAAATATTTTTAAACAGATGTTATTTTAAAAGTGTATTTAAACTGCAAAGGTTCGAAATTTAAATTGGAAACAGTAAAAAGTAGTACAAGTCCAAAGCTTTACAAACAATAATTCAGGAAACGAGCATTCATTAATTACGTAAGGGAACAAAAGAATAAATGTCATATTGTGATCCTTATCAGGTTTTCGTAGATCATATTTTCATCTCATATTTATTTTTTTTTCTTTACGTACTTAATGAATGCTCTCCCCAATTTACCAGTTTTGGGATTTAAAAAAGAAATCATTCTTAAGTAATTAAAGCTAATTAATCTAACAATAATCAAAATGCGAAATAACTTGTTTTTGCAGAAAATTATGAAGTGGAAATTGGAGAATCGTTGAATTTATGAAAAAAAATCCGTGCAAGCTCTCGTGCATGGAAAAAGTTCAAATAATTGATGGTTTTGAGTATAATTGACGAATTTCGTAAAATGTAGAATAGTGAAAATAATTTTGCAATAATTTCTAAGAAGATTTGGATCCTTTTAGGCTGGAAACGATTCAAAAGACGAATAACAATTGTTAAATGATTGTTTTAATTTAACCCTTCCAAATGAACTAAACCCTCAAATGGTAGTTTGAACTAGAGTAATCCTATATTTTAAAACTGATGAAATTTTACAGTTTTTCTTATCTTCAACATTTAAAATGATAAATCTCCCTAGTTTAAAAGACATTCTTGGAATTTGAAACAGAACATCTTCTAACCCTTTCTTCGAGTTTAAACATAATTAAAATAGGGAAATTTGTTTTTTAAACTAGTTCATGTAGAAATAAATAGAATTTTTAAAGTTTTGAATTAAAAAGAATATTCAAGATAAAGCTAAATTTTTCTTGTTTAGAGGAAATTGATAGTTAATTATTGAAAATTTGAAAGTAATTAAACTTTGAAAGCTGCTTTTCCTGAAACAATATTCCAATGTGAAGACTTGAGTATCATTGACAGCGTTCAATCTCCAATGATTGTTTTATAATTGTTACATGCAAATAATGATCTTTTAGACCCTACACGCGGCAAGGACCGGCGAACACGTCTGTAGCTGCTGTGGGATCGACGATGGTCTACGCTGGTATACCAGAACGCAAGGCGAAGTTGCAGCACGTCCCGGATGTACGCGGCGACCAGGACAATCAGGACAAGAGCGATTTCCAAGGTAACAAGCAAGCATTCTACCCAAAATTCTTTGCGAATCAACAGCACCCGGAACGAAAAACGCACTTGATGGAGCAATCGCAGGCGGGCTCAGCCTGCGAGACATCGAGATCGAAACCTTATCAGTTCAGTACATTCAAATCCTCCCCCGGTCGAGCCGTCGCGACAGATTCAAACTCTCTAGGCTTGTCAGGTCTCAGTTTGGGGCATAACGAAATTGGTCGTAAACACACAAACTACAATTCCACTCGTTCCCGCGATCACCATCGTCTTCCTTCCTCCATTCGCGTTCGCGAAGCAAGTCCCAACACAGCGTCGCGACCCCTAGATAAACAGAGCTACTTTTTTCATGGGTATAAAACTGAGAAAGACATAAATCGAGAAACTAATGAGTTGGATGGACTCGGTGCGGTCGGAGGTCTTGGCACATCCAGCCGAACCAATGCAAATGAAAAGGAAGTTTCGACGGACCCTTCCATGCGGAAGATAAGGTTGGCACATAGAAGTTTGGATTCTCTTGAGAATGATGTTGATATCATAGCAGTAGATGCCAGGAGCCTAGACCATGTACCAGATGACAACAGACCCAAGTCGTTTTTTCATGGAAAGCAGCGGAGCTTAGATTCTACGAAACCAAAGCAGTCCTTGAATGGTACATTGCCCAAAATAAAACCGAGTCTTTTTCAGAAAATAGGTCGTGGCTTTAATTTTTTAGTCAAAGACAACATCAAGCAGCAGAGTCGAGAGCACGAATTGCTGAGCACGAACGCTCCTCTGACGGCTGAAGAAAGGTGTGAATATTACTGCTTGCAAAACCATCCCCAGGACCAGGTTTTTTTGGACGTACTTCCCATTCTTCGGGATGGATGCGAGAGGAACACACTTTATCAAGAGTCATCGAGCAACAACCCTTTTGGGCACAACAGTGGAATACAAGAAGAAAATTTTCGACAGGAGGGGGACCAACGGTGTGGAAAGAGTATAGACAAGTCATTAAAACGAGGCAAATTGAAGGAGAATCATCTGCAGGAACAGAATCAGATGAAGACCTTTCAAGAGATAACTCCAGAGAAAGGCGAGATCAAGACGCCATTATCGACATATTCGTGCGAAGAGCAGAGTACTGCGAGCGACAAAGACGTGCTAACTCACGAAACAACGAGTGGACATATAGACAGTCTGGAGATTGGATATTCAATAAGCCAACTGGGGAGGCATTACCTTCAGAATCCGAACAGTCTGGAAAAGACACAAACGGCAGAAACAATGGCATGCGGAGACAGCTGGGAACGATGCCTAGGGTGGATTACAAAAGTGGATCTAGACGCTTTGAGCCGGGGTACAAATTCAAGTGATTCTCGGGGACACGCGAAACCCCAAGGGAAGTTGGACATCATCAAGGGAATACTTCTGGATATCTTTGTCTGCATTTGCTTTTGAAAGTTCGCGACCTTTTCAATTAGAATGATCATCCTTCATGAAATCGAGAGATTTTTTAACATCTTGGAGAAAGATGATCTTCAAGAATGATCTCCTTGGTAATGTAAATTTCGACATGACTAAACTCGTGATGCTCCACACTGGGATCCTTAGATCCACTCGATTATTTTTCGTTTATTTTAATGCATTTATTATAGATTAGGTTGTATTAAAACACAAAGGCGCACATGCACTAGGTTTTATGGTTTTCGTTTTAGAATCTACGGTTATATATTCTTATGTATTGTTTACAATTTTATATTTACAATCTCTTGGGTTCGATCCACCATCTTCCTTTGCGTCTCCTTGATCTTTTTGAGTTGCTTTAACGAAAGGGACTTGGTAGTTTGATGTCCGACCATCTCATAATCGAATTATTGGGAAACTCGAGATAATTATAGAAAATATTATTGATAAAAGACAATAAATATCAATTCGTTTTTATCAATATTGACTAGGATCAGAAATTCATCGTTTCTTGTATTTTTTCTTTAATATTGTACTGAAATCTGAAAATGCTACCCAATAGTTCCAATTTAGTATCGCTGTAGTCGCTACACAATAGGCGCCAGTGTTTTATTTTAAAGTTTAATTAAATTTTCTATAATTTTGAGAAATAACCCCATAGTTTGCTTTTTTCTGTTTCTCATATCGGTATTTTAAATCTTTTAATATTTTTGACATTAAAAGAGTTAATAGCGATTATTTTCGTGAGTGAAATTAAATTATTAGTGTCCTGTTAACAGTATATCTCTATTATAATTTGCTGAATTAGTTAATCGATTTTTAATATTTGACTACCCTCGATTTTTTTAACTTGAAGAGTCTGATTGTAATTTAATCGAAATTAAACTTAATGAACTATTTAAATCAATAAATGAATCGTATTAATCATATTACGATACATGTTTACAGTACATAATTTTTCTTGACTGAAAAGCATTAACGATCAATTTACATATCAATTCTTTACTAAATTCGGAAGACTTGATACTTATTAAATCATTAAAATATAGAGGCCTTTTTTTATAAGAAAACAATTATTTTTCTGT
>CAKNWW010306004.1:0-14149 GCA_932074435.1 Andricus kollari | reverse complement strand
GGGAGTTGATGAAATGAAGGAGAGTATGGGAAAGGGAGATTTGAACGACTTAATTACGTATTAATATGCTACTTTTTTTTGTCTTTGTCTCCCCTTTATTTTCTTCAGTCTGTTGTAAAAATAATTTGTCGATTTTTTAGAAATTAAAAAAAATGACCCGTTGTCCGAGGCATTTAAACGCTAAAATGTAAAAAAATGACTTACGTAAAAGAAATAATTATGATAATAAATTGTGTTAAGTATAACTAAATACAATTTTTCCCCAATTTTATATAGAATACTACCCTTCAAAGTGAAAAACCACATTCTATAAGGGTTGAAAATTTATAACGTACTATTTCCATACACCTTAGATATTTTCGGTCCTAAATGACTGAAAAAAGACCTTCTAAATGATGTTATCAGTGATAGTCGTAGAAAACTACCCTCTTCATTTTCAAAACTACCCCTCAGAACAGTATTTTCCTTCTTTCAGAGTTCTTCACATAATTTCTCATAAGAAAAATTCTAGGATTACTTTAGAAACATTGCATAAATATTTAATATTTTTTTAAAAAGTAATTTAGAGTAGAAAAGGTTTTGAACAATTTAAATTTATTTATGCATTTAATAGTAGTCTTAAAAAATAAATTCATACTTAAAAAAATTGAAATCTTTTGTAACTTAAAAAAAAATATTTCGCCTGCATTTTTTAGGTAATTATGTATATGGCTATGTATTTTGTTACAAATTTGACTTTTTTGGTATAAAATTAATCTTTCTTGGTTAAAACTCAAGTATTACGTAAAAAAGTATATATTTTCTTGGGAATTCGTCTTCTTTAGCAGAGATTTAAATTTCTTGGTGGAAAATTCATCTTTTTTGGCTAAAAATGCAATTATTTGGTTTAACATTTTACATTTTGGATATCATTTTTTTTCTTTATTGACTGGAAAATCTGTTTTGGTTGACAATTCAACTCTTGTTAAAAATTATTCTTTTTTGGTAGAAGGGGATTCTTTTTTTGTTAAGAATGCAACTGCTTAATTGAAAATAAATATGTTTTCTTCTTTATTCGTAATGTGTCCCCTAAGGGTTTACATGAACTCCGTTTCTCACAAGACCATCTACAAACTTTATATTATCTTATCCTTACTATTTACAATTATTTACAACTATTTACATGAATTTTCATATCTATATCCTTACTTCTATACTCATATAACGCAACGTTACTGTCGGAAGAGTGAGCGAGCGAACGAACGAAAGCGAGAGAGCGAGAGAGTGAGTGAGTAAGAGCGAGAGAGCGAGAAAGTGAGAGCGAGAGAGCGAGAGAGTGAGCGAGTGAGAGCGAGCGCATCCGCATCTTAATCTACTTATACTATTACAGAATAAAAACTACTTACTGATATTTACGCTTCTAATATTTGCGACTTCCGTTTCCTTTTTCCTTCACTTTCATATCTCTTCTATCTCATTCTCATTTTGCCATTTTTCCACATCCATTCTTTCATTCTTTCTCATTCACCCATCTAGCCCCCTCCAACTCCCTCATACACTCCTCACCCATCTCATCCTCCCCTAGGATCTTTACCACATTCTCTTGCCAGCTTCCTTTATCTTACGTTCCTCTCCTACATCCTTTCCATACATGCTCCCGTGTTTCCTCTTCCCATTCACATATTCTGCACTTTCTGTTCCCTTCCTTTTCCCAATAAATTCCCTTCCTTACCTCGTTTCCCAATCTAAGTCTGGCTATTCTGGTATACCATTTATTATATCCTGATTCCTCGATCATTCCCCATCTTTCCATTAAATGTCTTTCCCTGTCCCTTCACTTCAATGCCTCATAGCTTATTCCATTCCCCTCTCCTATATCTCTAGCAGTAAGGAACTCCCTCCTTTCTTTTTTTCATCGTGTTAGTTCTACCGCCCTCCCTCTCCTTTCTTCCTACTCCTTCAAAACCTTTTTCGCTAACTCCTCTCCCTTCCCTCCCTTAACATCATCTTCAATTACCATGCTCTCTTACTAGTTCTAGTACTTAATTTATCCCTCTGTGCTTCTTCTCTCACCATATATCCTGGTGTCCTCCAGTCTACTCCTAGCATGCACCTTATATACCTTTCTTGTAAATTCTCAATCTCTTTCATTACCTTCCACCCCCATATTTCCGCTCCATAACCTAATACCGGCCACACCAACGAATCAAATAAACACATTCTCCTACTCCAATCTTGCATGAACATTCTTTTTCCTATTCCCCATATCTGTCTCATTATCTCTGCCGCTTTTTTGATCCTTTCTCTTATATGGGCTCTATGTTCTCCATTCATTTGCAAGGTATATCCCAAATATTTAAACTCCTTTACTTCTTCTAACTTTACTCCCTTCCATCTCCCAGTCCGTTCTTTCTTTCTTCCCCCTCCTTTTCTAAACCACATTATCTTTGTCTTTTCTATATTTAAATTAAACTTTTTTCCATCTAAGTATTTCTCCAATCCGATATTCTCTTTATTAAGCCCTTTCGTATACCCTTTTTCACCATAACTTTTTCTATCTCGACTCGGTTCAAGGAGTCAAACGCCGCTTTTAATCCTTTTATTTATCAGATAATTCAGAACATATATATTTTCCATCACCCCCATCCCTTTTCTAAACTCTATCCGATTCGGTGGTTCTATCTTTTCTTCCTCAACTTCTTTTTTAATCTCTCCTAAAAAACCGTCATATATACTTTATAGAATGTTGGCATCAGCGTCACACCCCTATAATCTTTATCCTCCTTCCCTTTGCCTTTCTTCACTATGGGTACCACTACTCCTTCTTTCCATAAGTCTGACCACCTCTCTCCTCTCCATACTCTATTACACACTATCCATGCCCATTCCTTTAGTTCTGTCCCCCCATATTTCCAGACTTCATTTGGAATCTCATCTATACCAGGTGCCTTTCCATCTTTCATTATTCCTAACACCTTGACTATTTCTTCCCTTGTTCTTTTCTATTCCTCATCTCTTTCTCTACCATATTTTTCTCCTTTCATAACTTTTCTCTCTACCCCTCCTAGCAAATCCATACAATATTTTTTCCATTCTACCATTTCAATATCCTGGTTTACTCTTTTTCTCTCTCTATTTAATACTTTCCAAACATCTTCTTCCGTCCTAGCCTTCTCCGCCCCTTCCTCAAACCTTTCATTCTCCTCCTCTTTCTTTTGATCACACAAGTCAGTATACTCCTTCTTTTTTCTCCTATATTCTTCTCCGCTACTTTTCTCTTTTCTCCATTTTCTTAATTCGTTTCTGATCTCCTTTTTTCCACTTTACATTCCTCATCCCATTTATTTCTATCCCCTCCCTTACTAACTTCTTTTTTGCTTGTACTTTCTAATTTTATTTTTATTTTTCCTATCACTATTTCCATCTCCTCGTCCACATTTCCCTCTCCCGTTTTGATAATTGTAACCTTTCTTTGAGCTGTTCTTTTCTTTCCATTGACCAATCGAACTGTTCTTTTCCTTACATTGACCAATCACCATTGTCAGCTCTTTTCCCCTTCCTCTCTCTCCCTCTATATTTCCCTTGAAGATAAACCATCTCAGCTCCTCCAAGCTCTTTAACAATTTATTTCCCTCCCCATTTAGTATCTTGTCTTTGGATTTTCTTCCTCGCCCCCCCCCCTATTCCCCTCCTCCTCTATCTCCTAGTCTTGCATTGAAATCTCCCCCTATTATAAGCCTAATCTCTTCTTCACTTTCTTCCATCATTTCTTTCATCTCCTCTGATTTCTCCTGCATATCCCCATTCACATAAACCCCCACTATCTTCCACTTTTCTTCTCCCATATTTACCTCTTCAGCTATTATTCCTTCTTTTTGCTCTTTCCTCCCTTTCCTATTCTTCTCTGTTATATATTCGTTCCTTACTCCTCTTACTCTTTTCCATCCTTTTTCATCTAGCCATGTCTCCAT
Organism: Andricus kollari; assembly: GCA_932074435.1. Classification (NCBI taxonomy): domain Eukaryota; kingdom Metazoa; phylum Arthropoda; class Insecta; order Hymenoptera; family Cynipidae; genus Andricus; species Andricus kollari. Next base: position 10,199 of record CAKNWW010306004.1, on the reverse strand, counting down.
CATTACTACGACATACGTCTTACGTTAGTTTTGGTTGGCCCCTAAATGAATTCACGAAAAAAATTTATCTTGCAAAAACCACGTAAATTAGGGGAGGGTGGTCAAAACTTACGGACCACAACAGAGCGGTGTTAACCAGTCGGTCTTGTCCCCATCTACCCTATTTCAATATTTCGGACCTTATTTTGTTTTTCCTCACCAATTCTGTTTATGAGGAGTCGGAGAATTCTGAATTTTGCATCCACTTTCTTCTGTTTTTACCACTCTGCAGTATAATTGGATTTTAAAATATTGAAAATTAATATAGCAAAACTAAATATTGTATCTAGTACGGGCGGAACGTGTTCCGGTTCTATTTTTTATCGGGAGTGAAAAGTTTATTTTACATTTGATCAAGGCAGACGAAGTCGATTGATGGTTGGATACGTGCTGATGGTACAGAGAATGATGCGAGTTTCATATTTGTTTCATCCGTTGGAGAAATGAAATTTCATTCCCTGTATTTGCAAACTGCCAGGATGCATTTTCAGAGAGCCGGAAAAGCGACACGACAATACGTCACGGGCAAACGCACATGCGTCACTTACCACTTTGGGAACCGAATTCGAGTATTTGTTTTATATGCTTGTGTCCATTATTTTCGCCTCGTTGAAATCTAATGAAAACTCACTAGAATAGCGTAACAATTAACACTGGAAGAATATGTCAGTGTCAGTGTCAGCTTAATCAGAAGCTTTCTCTAAATAATTAAATGATCCCTGTTGGATTGTGTTTTACAAATTGCTAAATTATCTTGATTCTCAATAAACGTGACAATATAAATTTTATTTTAAAGCATCATCCGCTATCTTTTTGAGATGTTAGGCATAATAATATTTGTATATATCAATCGGCCACTTGATAAAACTTACAGTCAATTTCGTAAAAATGCTGTCGACATCTGTCGTTCACTTGATGAAGCTTATGGGCAATTTTTTGTCTCGTATGCAAAATTGTGGATAAAATAATGATCATTTATATTTTGGTCACAGGATAGTATCAATAATGCTGTCAATTGTTTGAATGGAGTAAAATAATTCATAAAAGTTCTGTTTCCTCTCCAGTTAAACCTTGGAGATAAGAAAGCTCTGCGTTGCATATATAGCGTTTCTATAATTAAACATTAAATCATGTTGATCCTAAACGACTGGATGTTAATTGTGTACATATATTTTTGTCCATGAAGAGAAAATATATTTACTTATAAATACTTTTGTAACTTTCACTAATGAAGCAGATGCTTTTTGAAGTAAACGCAAAGACTAATTAGTTTGTTTGAGGAAATATTTCCTTTGCAGAGAAATGCATAATCTTATCATGGTTTTAGAAATGCAGTTCTGATTCAACCTTTGATTCGATTCATGTATCTTGATCGCATGCGATCAAAAAAACTTCCAATAGTTTAAGAATGTAAATTAATATTTAACAATTTTATTCATATGTTTATAATTTCTCAACATAAAGCTTCGTCACTTTGAAGCTTACTTATTTCAGCAATACTTCAAACAATCTAAAAAATTCTTTAATTATGGAATCAGCAAAGCATACAATAAAAAAATAAAGTAAGAATCCTAAGTGATACTTACTTTGACCTCCTGAGGAAGAAAATGATTCTTTAGAACTTCTGAAACTGAGCGCAAGCCCCACTGATACAGAACGATTAAAAAATATTTTTTTCTGCAGTAATTTTTTTCTATTCAATTCAGGTATATACAAGCTTCCAAGGAATTATTTATCCTCATGCTTCGCCCGTTAACAGTTACGAATATAAACCATTTTGTTATCTATATTTTTTTTATAATTAAACTGATTGCATTCATCAACCCATTACATATATTCATTTTCATTTTTTAGTGATTAAAATATTAAAAATTTCAAAATATAAAATTTAGAAAAGGCTTAGAGGAAAAATGAAGAGCCACAATCTGTTGGATGTCGATTAGATTATATCATTTCTTTGCATTTGACAGAATAATACTGTTATCTTTATAACACTTAACACTTAACACTTTTCTTTTAAATTTAAAAATAATTATTTATCATAATTATACAATTAAAGAAATGAATTATTAAAGGGAAGGGGCTGACATAAAAAAGACATTTTTTATGTGATAAGAACACCAAGAAATTCGAAACCTAATAAAATAAGACTGATAGAAGAACTTCTTGCATAAAAATCTGAAAAACAAATTTTTCACATTTTGAATAACTGTTATCAAAAAGCAATATATTATCTCACACAAATTTTATTTCTTAATTCACATCTATATACATCAATACCTTAAATATGAGCGATCCCTGAAAAAATCGGACTGACAGAAAAGTTTCCAGCATTATAGTGGTCTAAAAACGTAATTTCTTCATTTTTCTTATTTTTTAACATGTAAAAATAAAAAAGCAATATTTCAATTTATTTTATTTTCTAATGCATCTCTACATATGAAAAACATCAGTTGGGGCCATTTATGAAAAAAAACGAACTGATAGAAAAGCTTCCAGCATCGCTGTCTAAAAAATGAAATGTTCTCATTTTGTCTCTTTTTTCATGTTTGATCAAACAAAAACATTAGAATATCAACGAAAATTATATTTCTTAAAGTACATATATATGTCAAAACGTTCAATTTAAGCTATTTTTGAAGATAATTGATCGAAAAAAAAAGATTCCAACATTGCGAATAAAACACGAAATTCCGTCATTTTTCATATTTTTTATTCACTGATAACAAAACAGATAGTTGCACAAAAGGACACTTCAGCCCAGAAATTGTTTTTAAAATTCTATATCATCATTCCAAACGCTTCAATTTGAAACATTTCCGAAGACAATCGATCTAAAAGAAAAGATTTCAGCATAGGAGTCTAAAAAATGAAATTTCCTGATTGCTGTCATTTTTATTGTTTGATAACAAAGAAGCATCAGAATGACATAGACATTTTTTTCAATATGCATATTTACATGCAATGATCTTCAATTTGAACTCGTGCTTCTTCCGTTACAATTTCCAAATCTAAACAATTTTTCTAGATTTTTTACAATTAAACTTCTTTTATTTATCATACAATTATAAAAATTCATATCATACATGTTTTAACGATCAATATATTCAAAAATTATACGTGAATTCTAAATTCGGAAAAGGGTTAGAGGGAAAATAGAGAGCATCAATATGTTGGATATAGATTGGAGTACACCATTTTTAGCTTTACACTGAAGAATATATTGATCTTTATAACAATTCACTTCGAAAAATATGTTTTTCATGTAATATCTCTTACTTTTATATGAAAGCTTTTCTTTTATATAAACCACAAATTTATCATCATAATTATATAAATAAAAGAATGCATTATGCTATATTATGCTTTCTGCATAATTCTCTAAAAAAATGACATTCTTGCATTTTTAACAACTGTTAATAAAAAACAACAAATCAACACAGCAAACTTGATTTTTTAATCCATATCTACATACCAAGACCTTCAATATGAACCATCCTTGAAGATAGTCAAACCACTAAAAATGAATCCAGCATAGTGGTTCAAAAAACGGAATTTTGCCATTTTCATAGTTTTTACCCACTGATAACAAAAAAACATCACTATGACACATCACATTATAATTTGTAATGGAGACCTACATAGAGATTTTAATGAACGTATCTATAGTGATCAAAAATAACGAAATTTTCCTAGAAATGTCCTGATTTTTCTAATGATTTATATACTGATAACAAAAAAGCTATACTAAAACATAGGAAATCTTATTTTTAAATGCAGATCTATATGTCAAGATCTTCAATTTGAGTACCTCTACAAAAAATCGTACTAATGAAAAAAATGAAATTTTTTCATTTCTCTTATTTTTGTAACATGCTAAATTTTCAATTTGAGACATCCCAGAAAAAAATTTGATCAGAAGAAAAACTTCCAACATAGTTGTCTACAATATGAAATATTCTGATTTTTCTTATTTTCTATCCAATATGACATAAAAAAGCAATACTATGATATAGCAAATTTTATTTTTTAATGCACATCTACATTTAAGGACCGTCAATTTGAGCCATGTTCGAAAGACACAGTCGTCTAAGAAACGAAATTTCCTCATTTTCCATATTTCTCAATCCTTGATTTCAAAAGAACATCAAAAAAGGAATAGAAAATTGTATTTTTAATCGTAAATCTACATGTCAGGGTCTTCAATTTGATCCACCTTCGAAGAAAATCGGATAATTTGTTGTGTATGAAAAACCCGGTTCATAAAAGGGCTCTCGCTTTTCTTATAAATAAATTATTAAATATTAAACAATTCAATAAATCCTTATTTAAAAATAATCGCAATTAAACTTCAAGTATGCGAATCGTATTTATTGAAAATTTTAGATACTCTAAACTATCTTTAATTTGTTGTGTGCCATATTGATTTCATATTTAAAAGTCAATCTTCCTAGAATTTTGAATTCAACCGAAAATTACGTTCATGCGGAGACTCTGGTAAATTTATTTTCACTTTTTTCACTTTTACTGCTTGATATATGAATAGACTTATAATGTGGACAATGGAAAAATAACATTATTCAGAAAGCAGGTACGTAGATAATGCGCTGAAAGCTCTGGGCTTGTCGCCGTCCTGATGGGAAAATCATTGCGCGTGTTAAGTCCAAACCTTTGAAAGAGGGGAGGCTTTCAGTGTATTCAGGTGCTTACAGCTTGAATAATGTTGCCTCTCCCTTGCCATGGGTTTCACGCATGTGATAAGATTGTGCACAATGATTTGAAAATCTCTCGTTCTTCAAATACAAGTACTGTACAAGTATTTAAAATGGCGGTTAATTGTTTCTGCAGTAGGTTCTCCTACCTATAATTTAGCTAAATATATTTCAAATTGTTTAAAACCAGTTTCTGGAAAAACTCAAGCGTTTGTAAAGAATTCTTGGCACTTAAAAGAAAAACTCAAAAGTATTAAATTTCCTGATTCACATTTGATAGTTTCACTTGATATAGTATCAATGTATGATAGCATTCCATTGGACCTTGCATTAGATTGCATAGAACAAAAATTAAATGTTAATAAAAACTTGATAAAAATCACTAAAAACTTTTTTTATTGCTACTAGAACCGTGTTAAATAATACAATATTTTCTTCCAACGATAAATTTTACAAACTGATTTCAAGATGTTCAATAGGCTCTTCATTATCTCCTATTGTAGCAAATTTAGTAATGGAGGATCTTGAAAAAAGGGCCTTAAATAATTTAAGTTTTACTTCCATTCTATACAAAAGAAACAATTTAGACGATACAATTAAATTTACTATTGAAAAAGAAACAAAAAATTCAATAACATACCATGATTTATTAATCATAAAAACTCCAGAAGGAAACTTAATCACAAACTGCTATAAAAAAAATTGCATGGTCGGGACGTTATTTAAATTATAATTCTCATTATTCATTTGCTCAAAAAGTAGGTTTAATTAAAGGACTGGTTGACAGATGTGTCAAGTTAAGCGATATAAAATTCTGAAAAAAAATTTAAATAATTTAAAAAAAAACCTTAGCACAAAATAATTACCCAATTCAATTAATAAATAACATACTTAAAGAAAGAGTATTTAAAATATATAATAGTTCGTCAAAAAATAAAGAACGGAACGAAACCGATAAAAAAACGGACCTTAAACTTTCTATACCATATATTGAAAATTTTTCAGAACGTCTTAGATCTTCTTTAAAAAAATACAACAATAATTTTTATATCTCAAACAACCACACACTAAACAATTTTTCTTTTTTAAAAAATAAAGATAAAGATAACAAAGAAAATGTATCTGGAGTGGTATATCTGATAAATTTTAAATGTTGCAACAAAATTTATATTGGTGAAACTGGCAGGAGATTGAAAACTCGTATATATGAGCATAAAAGAGATTGTGAACTAGGAAATCAAAATACTGATTTATCACAACATGCATGGGAATTAAATCATTATTTTTATTTTGAACTTAAGAATATCAAAATTTTAGCTCGGGAAAACAATACTCATAAAAGAAGAGTTATTGAGTCCATTTTCACTAAAAAATATATTCAAAGTTCCAATAATTTAAAAAAAGAAATATTAAATATGAACAAAATTTATAAAAAATTGCTGAAACTGTTTGAAAATAAATTTTATAATGAAAAAAAATAAAAATTTACATTTTGGCGCACTTTTCATTTGGGATGCTAATTTAATATCAGCCATCTTAATTACTCAATGAAAACTAGCTTGATCTCTAATGCATTAGATAGCCTATATTTATCCGTCTGAAGCACATTATTACAAATATAGTTATTATATAATATTGAAGCCTCTATATATTCTTGAGGTTTAATTTCAATCTGAATGACATGTATAAAAAAAATAGGACAGATCATGTTATATTTAAATGAAGACTAAATTTTAACTGCAATGTGGATAAACTAAAGTTGTATTCCAAAATGACTATAGTACAAACAATAGAATTGAAATTTGTTTTTCGAATTAGACCAATTTATAAGAATAAATGTATGAAGGTATACGTCTGTTTTTTTTATAAAAACTATTTATTGGTGCTATAATATGCTTTTTGGGTCGCTGAATCCGAATTTCACAACAGGTTTTCTAAATTTAAGTTGGCTAATCGAACTGAAAATTAATCGAATTAAAAATAAAAAAATATAATCTCAATCTCACAAAAATGTGGATCGTAAGATTTTGGGTTGGCAGAATTTAAACATAACAGAAGAATTTATAAATTCAATACTTGAATTACTAATCGAAAAATATGTATTTAGAAGATTTGGAATTGAAATTTATTCAATTTTAAAAATGTACAAATGAAAATTCTTAAACCTTGTTAAGAACTTAGCTCTAAATCTTTCATATTAAAGAAATTTTAAATGTCAATGATGTAAATTAAAAAATTTTTAATTCCTTAACTTAAATTTTGTGTAATTTTCAATTATAAATTTAAAGAACTTAAAGCTCTTAAATTCTAAAGATTGAAAATTCGAAGTTCTGCAATTTTAAAAGGTTACAATTGACCATTTTTGAACTTTTAAAATACGGAATTGGAAATTACTAAATTTGACAGATTTAAATTTTAAAGGTATGTAATTTTCAACGTTTTTATTAATTATTCCATTTTTAAGATTTACGATTGAACATTCTTCAGTTTGAACGATTTGGAGTTTTCAATTCTGCAATTTTTCAGAGTTTAATTTGAAAATTGGATAATTGGGAATGTTTATAGTTTACAATAATTTAATTTTTAAACTTTTCATTTTATAATATGTAGTTCACTTTTGAAGACTTGAAAAGATTTGGAATATTTTCAATTCAAGACTCTTTAATATAGTTAATGTGTAGAATAAAAAATAATGCAATCCTGACTGATTTTGTTGAATATTTTAATTTTCAAGATCTCTAATGAAAAAATAATCAATTTATTTTGAAAATTTGAAACTAAAATTTATTCTTGTTTAAAGATTTTTACATAGAAATGGTTCAATTTTGTCAAGAGTTTTCGATTCTTAATCTTTCAAATTGAAGAAATTTTATGTGCAAATCATCAAAATCACAGAATTTTTAATTGTAGAACTTAAAATTTGCATAATTTTTTATGGGTAATGCTTAAAACTCTTTAGGTTTTACTTTTGTAAGACATACATACACCGCAAAGTTCGACAATGTTGAAGATCTACAATTAAAAAATCTATAACTTTAAAAATACCGAATTAGAAATTATTGAATTTTCAAGATTTATATTTTAAAGGTATGTAATACTGAACGGTTTTTTAAATAGTTTAATTTTAAAGATCTGATATTTTTAATTCTTCAATTTTAACGCGTTAGCATTTTAAATTCTTCAATTTTTGATATTTTAAGTTGAGGGTTTAATAATTCGGAATGTTCATAGTTTACAACCAAGTACTTTATAATGTTTTTTTTTTAATATATAGTTCCCTTTTCAAGTCTTAACATGGGATATTCTCAAATTTTGAATATTTTAAGTTAAAGACATATATATCTAATGTTTGTAATAGAAAATAAAGAAGTTGTGAAAATATTTTTTTTAAGAGATCTATTTTTAATTTTTTTGTGGAAAAATATTTAATTGTGTAGATTTGAAATTGAAAATTATTCTATTTCAAAGATGTATAAATAAAAAACTTAAATTTTATCAGTACCTACATCCACACGAAAGTGAGATTACGTATTTTGTGATTTCCGGAAAAAATCGTATCTCAGGAGGTAACTATCCTTAAACGCATTTGATGCTATTTTGTGTAATGATATGAAATTTTTGCGCCCAAAGCCAATTGGAGAGTGTCTTACAACGAGGAAAGAAAAATAATAACATTTTCCAAATTTATTAAAAAGTATTTACAGGGGTAAAGTACTTCCAAATATAATTGCAATTATAGAACAAACCAAAAAGTAATATAATTGTTTTGTTTGTAAATACTGAATATTACGTCAAAAGTATGATGAAGAATCTCAACGGAAGATGCCCCATAAAATATAATTTTTTTTCCGGAAGTCGCCAAATGCGTAAACTTATTTTCGTGCAGATACATAATATATATATATATTTTTATTTTTTCGTCTTGAATTTAGATTTATTTGACCATCTATTCTATACTTGTAATTATATTTCAAGGTAGCTTAACCCTGTAAAATTTTTTTAATAGACGAGGAAAATGTTATTTTTCTTCCCTCATTGTAAGAAACACTCTCTAAATGTTTTTGGGCACAAAAATGTCATATTATGAAACAAAATAACATTAAATGTATTTAAGGGTAGTTACCCCCTGAAACAAGATTTTTTTCGGAAATCGCGGAATACTTAAACTTACTTACGTATAGATGTATAACATATATTTTTTTTCACATTTTTTCGTTTGAATTTAGATATATTGGGCCATTTTTGTAAATAAATTATAATAATAAATTATTCATACGTTTTGTTTATAAAATATATATTTCCAATTCTTATCATAATGAAGTTCTTACAATTGGTTTCGTTAAAAAATATAATGTTGTTGCACATTAAAATGAAAGAGTTTTTTCTCATGTAAAAAAAAACACATCTCTCTTAGTTTTTGATACCCTGCAACATATTTCAGTTTCATCAGAATCGGAGGCGGACACTTCATAAGAATTCCTTGTTAGTTATCAAATAATTGCATTGATGTTCGTTAAAGAACAAACAAAAATCGCCAAAAACTTATTAAATTGTCATCGCACGTTCAGAAAAAAAATCGGGGAAAACTTTTGAACCTAAAATTTTCTTCTGTTTAAGTGCAATAAACTAAAATTATATACGAAAAAATAATAGGTTTTGTGACATAATTGTATAAAGTAACAGTCAGAATGTTTATTTTATTAACCTTGGTTTCGAAAATCCTCTTCAAACTTAGTAGCTTGTAAGTGAAGAACTAGGAAAAGTCATTGTTTCACGTATTTAACGCTTGTTTAATAAATTTTTCCGGTATACTAATATGTATCCTTCTTATATGCTTTTGATCAAGCTTATCAAAAAGAAGAAAATTAATAAATTAAAAAAGAATTTAATAAATATTCGAAAATACATAACACTAGGGAAGAAAAGTGACCTTTATATGGAGAAATACCCATGTATGCATACCACAAGACTATAGGAATAAAAAATTAAATACTCACTTTCATAAATCTGTAGACGAGTATTTCAGAAACTATTTTCTGAAAGAGTGCTGAAAACTAATCTTGAGAGCGATTTCAATAATTCATTACCCACTTGTTTCGCTGGATATCGTGTGAACCGCGTAGCTGAACTCTCGCGAAAGTGCTTTAATTTCTTCCGCTAGCTCGTTATTGGCTTAAAACTTGAAGACACCCTACTGTACGCTCTACGTTATAAGAAGGAAATGAAAAAACTCCTTCTCAAAGAAACCACATTTTACACAAGGGAAATACATTTAAAAAGTTGAATTAAAATTATTTTTCTATTAAATAATATAGTATTAAGGAAAAGTGTGGTATAACAATGTCATGTAAATTAGGGTGGTCCAAAAAAGCATTAAATTTTTTTTTGAGTTTTCATGCATATCGCCCCTAAGATTGTTTAAATTCACAAAAAAATTTTTTTTTTTTT
>CAKNWW010305975.1:2050-16345 GCA_932074435.1 Andricus kollari | reverse complement strand
AACAAAATCAATTTCACTTAGTAAATAAATCGGACCGATACAGGACTCACCAATGCGGCTCCGCACAACTTAATCCTACCTTTAGGAAAGGGACTAAGAAAAGGTCCAACCTCTTGTACGCCCCTTTCTAAAGGGCTATTTTGCTTCAGGGCTGCACACGCGTGCACACTTGAACAACGAGCGCGAGAATTTCCTCTTCCCACTGTCGCAATGTCATTTTTTTCCAAGGATTATTGCATAAATGGCTTTGAACCGAGAGACTGAGATTACCTTCAAAATCGCTTTGTTTCTCTTAGGCTATGATCCTTGGAACCCAAATGCCAACTGTATAATTTACTTCCCGATAGTTTTGAGATTCCATCGCGGAGTGAATTAAATTCTTCTAGTCTTTTAATTTCGCGGCACCGTCTTTGTCACTCTTTTTTTTTATCGAGATGGACGCGACTTTCGCTTTAACTTTGGAAAAGACAAAAAAATGCACTTCATTGGCCAAGTTTTGTTTTTACTTCTCACCGAGGGTTTCAACGCGCCCAAGTCAGGAGACGAGAAAACCCCCGTTTTACACGTTCTCCACGTCTTTCGAATACAAAATTCACGGCGCCGTCTCTGTCACTCTTGACGCGGCTTTCGTTTATTTATGTGTCTCAAAAAAAAAGACGCTAGCAAACCGTATGGGGTTACGTGAGGTACCGTGGCTACCAACTCGACGGGCATGTGATTCTTCACGAATTCGCGGAGGACCTTGGGAAATCCTACCTGCTCGGGATAGGTAGTTCGCACACTGCCATGAGGCTTTTCGAAGGATGCTCTTTATTGACTCCCCGTCAGTAAATTTTTCTTTTTCTCTTTTAGTGGGGAATTGTGATTACTAAGTTATTTTTATTTCTCTTGATGAATAGGTTGGGAAATATGACTTGGATATTTAGTTTGCCCTCTTAAAACTGGTACTCTTCAGCAGCTATCGTTTCTCTGTTGCCAAATTGTGCTTCGTTCGAACTGAATTCCGCTGAGGTTTCGGTTTACAGTTTTTACTTATTCGTAGTATTTCAGGAAATAATGAATTTCGAAATCTGGTTTCATTTCATGAGCAATTACTGCGGGTCTCACCTTTCAATTTGTAATGCAAATTTTTATTATGTGAGAACCCGGAATATTCTTTTAGGATGTTCGAAATCCTTTAACTCCGAACCTGTTCTTTGTCCCGTGGAAATCTGTTTGTTTTCAAGGAAGTTATAGCCGTTTCTAGTACTCGGGTTCTCAAGTGTGGTTTGAAATAGGGGTGGAACGGTTTTAATATGGTAGTTGAGAAAATTAGAACGATCGGATAATGTAAGAGGAATTGGGTTACACAGACATGGTCGTTGAAACCGAGCATCCTTGTGCGTCTCGCTAGTATGACACCTCGATACCTCCCGTAACTCGATTGTATGTGTGCCAGTCATTCAACCTTACCCGCGTTCATGGTACCCATGTGTGCACACGAGTGTTATGTTTTGTTGTTGCCTTTGGTTCATTCCCTCATTCATTCTCTGCTCTTTTTTTTATGCTTTCGGCCGAACCTAGCCCTCTATGTGTTAACTTAATTCTAGTTTCTATTCATTTTACATGTTTTACTTCTAAAATATATTATTATTATTACCTACAGACAAATCTCTTTAATTTTAAATATTATCCTTTTATTTTTTACATCTTGGTTTTGGTATTTGATTGCAAGAATATTTATCTTCTTACGCAAAAAGTTGGAAAAAGAATTCTTCGCTTCGCTCGAGCTCGCCCAATTCTCATTCTCGTTATTCTCAAGTGCTGACTTGTCAGTCTACTTTATGCTTACCCTAGTTATATTGCAACCGTAGTGTCACAAACGAGAAACAAATTATTTCGATTCCAAACAGATATAATTCGAGAATTCAGATTTAATTTGTTTCTAGCTTGAAATGTTGTGATTCCCGGTTTGCATGTAACAAACCACACCGGAATGTTTGTTTCTGTCCCCAGGAACCAGGGCTGCTCGACCGAAGTTCTTTTGACTCAAATATTACCTAATATAAAGAGATTTGTGTTTCCGTGTGTGCAGTCGTGGTAAGATTCACAAGTTATTTCAACGATATCCTCACGACTGGACACAATTTTGGGTCACCTAGATGATTAATAGTTTTGATATATACCTATATATCTACACGCATACACACTCATTGATTTATACATATGTATTATACTGATTTTAGGTTTTCTCTAGTCAAATCACACTGCAACTTTTCGAAGATTATACATATTACATTTTTATGCCTTAATAGGGATGCAATTCTTGTACCGGAAGAACTATAGGTATTGTAGTTTCTGGTCGTGCATTTGAAATTTCACTCGCAATTGGTCTTGCGGTTGAAGGCTCGTCTGCCATCAATCTACATGACGGTACTGCTGCTCTCGGTGAAACTGCAGGTGTGTTCGGGGAAACAGAGTTACTTATGCCCTCCTGGTAGCCGTTGATTGTCCTCTTGAGCCTCTGGACTGCTCCCGTATACATCGAGACTTCCTTTTCGTCTAGGGATTACATTGCGAGCCAAAACGGCAACTCCTCTCGCAATATAGAAACGGGAATAGTAGCCCAGTACGACCACTAGTATTATTGCAATGCTTAAGTATGCTCCTTTTATGAGCATAAATTGTCTATTCTTAACCTGTCGCTCCAGGCTTAACTGGTACAATTGTCGTTCCAGGGCATCCAATGATTTTTTATTCCTACTAAAATTTTCTTCTGCTTCTGGGGATGCTTCGGGCTGATTGTCCATTTTAGTTACTGCTGGCAGGAGGTCTTGGTGCTCCCTTAAGATTGACGACAGCTTCGTTATATTTAGGTGTAATTCGGGGTCATAGATGATCTCGGTTTCTCCGGTTCTGGTGGCTAGACCGTAGAAAATCCGGCCGCCAATTGTATTATTCCTATTTGGTCTAGTTGTACCAGTTCCATTGCCCGATTGGTGCAGAGCAATCTCGCGGTGAGTGGTTTGACCAACGAGTACAGCCATCCACTTAACGAGACAATTCGTGTCCATTGATCCTGCTCATTATAGGAGATCTGAACGTTGCAACTCTTGAATGTTGTCATTCCTAGATTCAGTAGGAGCCTGCTTTCGCAATTTTTGTGTTTTTCGTTTTTATTAAGAGGCAAATTGCTTTCACAAATCCTATGATATGATAGCACCATGCACGACTCCATGTCTTTATGTGTCATTAAGATATGTGTTCCCTGTGATTCCCCAACGGCTAGGTGGGAGTAATCGGGACGAATGTACGCTCTTCCTGAGTTATTTTTCAAAAGTGGTTGAAGTACTGACACTGAGTGTAATTGGTACATCATGTACCTAACGGGTTCCAACAATGGAATATCCAATAGTATACTGAGGGTTTCTTCCTTGTACATGGCCGTGACCTTAAAGATACTAGACAATTCCTCCAAATCCACTACCGGCCCTGAAACTGGAAATTCAACATCTGGTTAATGGTCTTGGATGTCGCGGTATATCGGTTCCACCTGTTCTGATGTCAAAAGTGAGAGGTGCATACGACCTTGGCGGAACGCATGAATGATTTCAAGAATTCCGTTGGCTGCTCTGAGGCTGTCGTCGATACTAGCGCTAATTACTCTTAATGCGCGAGTTAGGTACTCGATATTCTTCAATTTGCCAACGTAATTGGCAGGTTATCCAATTTCACGGTGTTTCGGGAAAGTTGTCTCTCACGAAAGTTTATTTTCTCCTTGTCGCTAGTGGACAGCTTGTGTATATCCTCCAACTGTGCTTGCACCACGTGGGTTTGTTTTCCGGCTATGTATGAAATGTTGGCCTGGGCCTCGTTGAGTGCGGCGATTTTTGTTTCGATGGCTCTTTCGTCATCATATGTTAGTAATCCAGCCACAGTTCCAATTATGCCACCCAACATTCCCAGTAGTGGGGTGGCTCTTCGGCTCCTCATACCAACTGGTAATTTGGGTGAAACAATTTTCTTAGTCCTTTGCCTCATTTAATTTGCGTGCCTGGTGATCTCTTTTCTGAGTCCTTCCGCAACTGCTATCTTGGAGTCCAAACCGTAGTGAGAGATCGTTTGTAGACACGGGCTTCCAAACCCTGGGGGACAGAGGCCTGTCAGGTGTTGAAAAAGCTCCCCATAGGTCGCCAGAGAGCGTGATTCTATATGTGGATTTATGCTCCATCTGTTGACTGGGTGGTGATGAGATTACCAGCAACGTCATCCACAGTACCTTCACCTCGCTGTATATATGGGATGGACAACCTTTTGAAAAGAAATGAGTGTTAGACCCTTTACATAATACCGGCGAAGTCGGACGTGCGTCCCCAGAAACAAGATGCTCTGCCATTGGCTGCATACCTTTCAGTGCTGCGGGGCGCATGTTCGACTTCAGCATTCTTCCTCACATGCTGGAAATGACGTTCTTTCACTCCTAGCAATGGGTTACTAGAAGTTTGTCCGCATGCTTGGAAAAACGCTTTCCATCTTCACATTCGAGAGTAACATTATTATTTTGTGTAAAGCCCACGATGGTATAAGGTCCATGAGCGCGGCTATCGAATTTCCCGTCTCGGGCGTCCTTAACTACATAAACAAGGTCTCCCAGTTTCCCTTCCAATGGTCGAGTTTTTTTTATCGTATTGACCTTTCGATCGTAGCTTAGCTTTGACCAGATTTTGACCCACTAACTTTTGTATCTCTGTGACTCTTGTAATTAAATCACGAAGGTAGACACCATAAGTTTCTACCTCTTTCCTTGAGGAAATGAGCTTGGTACTCGAGCCAATCGCCCGAATACCAGTTCATAAGGCGTAAAGTTCGTAGCCTCGTGCACGGAAGTATTATACGCAAACATGACGAATGGGAGCAATCGATCCCAATCGTCATAGTCACTTGCATAATGCTTGATGTAATCAGTAAGCACGATGTGGCTTCGTTCTAGGGATCCATTTGTTTGTGGTCGGTATCCGGATGTAGTCAATTGCTTTACCTTGAAAATACCTTCGAGCTTTTTTATAAGCTTGCTAAAGAAGCTCCCTCCCCTGTCTGTGAGGATGCACCTTGGGGCACCATATTGGGAGAATAAGTTAGTAGCTATCGCATGGGCTACAGTGGTTGTTCTCAAGTTGGGTATGGGTACGGCAATGCAGTACTTAGTAAAGTTATCCTGCATTGTCAGAATATGGCGATTGCCGCTTGTTGTGGATGGAAGTCGTCCGACAGTATCCAAAGATACTTTGTCAAACGGTTCCACGGGGGTGTCGGTAATCACCATGGGTTCTCGGGTCCGTGCTCGTACTAGTTTCTGTTCGAGGCAGCTTTTGAATCCCCGAACATGCTCCGTCACGTCGTTTCGAAGTCCTTTCCACGTGTATCGTTCCCTTATTCGGCGGTAGTTCTTCGTTATGCCCTTATGGCCACCTATCAAACTTCCATGATATTCGGAGATGATCTGGGCTCGCTGTTCATTAGGAGGAACCTCTATTCTTCCATGGCAAAGGGTGATGCTGATATCGCCATTCCGGAATATTTTAGTCAGAATTTCCGCCATTTTATTTTGAGGGAGTGATCCCAACAAATCACCTGAGTTAGCCATCCGACAAGTCGTTTGCTTGTCCCGTCTTAGGGCTAGGACAAGCCTCTCGGATTTGCTTTCCTGAAGATCTTGTATGTCGAGACGTTCGGTAGCGATTAGGAGTCTGGCTATTGGGTTTGTTGGTTCACAGTCCTCCGATAAAAAATGCGCGTAATTATCGCGGCGGTAGGTTAATGGTTCTTTCCACTGATGCTGGACACTTGGGATTTCCGCGCGAGTAGCGTTTGTTTCAGGTTCTGTCTTTAATCCATTCTCAGGGTCTAGAGGAGTTTCGATATGAGGGACGAGTACATCAATCCATTGGCTGGATGGCTGATTTGGAACATCACGTCCAACCACAGTTGGTTTTGGTTGTTCAAGTCGCCGGGGTTTAATGCAATTCCCTGATTGCTCCTCAGAATCAGCCTTAGATGATATTTCCGTGCCTTTCGTTTGGTACGGCGTGGACATAGCACCCGGTGGATTTATAGACCCTGGTGTGGGATACCACGAATTCCATTTGGGTCGAGGTCCCTGGGCTGGAGACCCTAATCCTTCAACTTCATCGTCGAAATAAACGGTGCTGCGTCCGGTCACCCCGGAATGTTTTTCTAGGGGTGTCTTGGTGAACATTTTTTTCGTAGTTCTGTTGAAACGTATGTACTCTCTCTCCAAATAGTTGGTCATTGTATCCGTCACATGGATCCAAAGCCTCTAAGTCCTTTATCTTTATATATTCTTTATCTATCCCCTTTCTAGCCAATCGATCAGCTTCTTCGTTCCCTATCATTCCCTGATGACTCGGGACGTGACTCCAAACAACGTCGAGGGGTTAGAGGGCTTTCTTTAATTTTTCGAAATCCTCACGGTTCTTGAGAGGTTTATTCTCGGCAGTTCTCCAGGCGTTAGCCTCCCATTTCGGAATCCACTCGGTAGCACTATTGATGACGAACATGGAATCTGTGTTTATTCTTAATTTTTGGATGCCAGCCTCTTTAGCTTTGCATGCTGCTTCGATGGCTGCTTCCAGTTCGGCGACGCCTATCCCTGCCCGAGATTGGTCACTTCCGTTGTTGATGCATGCTCCGTCTATGTATACATCCTTGTAAGGGTCAGGCACGCAGGACCAGGGTAGTGGAGGAGGTGCCTTAGCAGGAGCACTTTTAGGGGGCGCAATTACCTTTTGAACATACTCGGGGGTTCTAGATCTGGGATCATACTGTGCGATTTCCGGAATATTGGGGGATCGGAATTTTCACTCTCTGAAGACGAGTTTTCTTGTAAACTGGAGCAGTCTTGGGTGTATGTAGGGGCACTCGGAATTCATACTCCAGTCCTGCCCCTAGTGAGCCCTTTTCCAATTCCGCTTTCGTTGGGATCCGGCATTTTTGTTCCTGGTGGAGGTAGGTAACTTTCTTCCGGGACATCCAGATCCGTGGTTCCCATTAGCCTTCGTCGACGAGTATCCGCACTTCTAGTGTTCGCAGGTGGTACGCCCAAATTTGGTTCTGTTGTTCGTGAGATTGTTTTTCGGGATACCGATGGCTTCCTTCGGGCGTCAAGTTTTGTGATACCCGGGTCCGCAGGTGAAGGGCGTTTTAGTATGCTTGTGGATTTTTTAACAGGGTTTTGATTTCTAATAGTAGGTTTTTCTACTGCGGTCCGCTGTCCTAGACGAGCGGTGTTCCTCGACGTTCTGTCTTGGTTCGTCTCACCATCGGAAGGTGAGGGTTTTACTGGCGTAACCGGTAACGCTCGATGTGTGACTGGTCGGTCATGTATTACCAAAACGCGGGAAAAACTTTCGGCGAGTCGAGGTTCTTGGGAGGTCTCGATAGCTTCCTTTGGATTGACGATTTGCTCTGTCTCACTTGGATCCTCTGATCCTTCGGAGTCACTGGAATTTGAGTCCTCCAGGCTGGTTATTGGATTTCCTGACAATGCCTCGACACCTCTGTTTAATTTCCCCTTTTTATATTCGTAAATATACTTAGCATAATCCTTAATTAATCTTCTATAGTACCCTGTCAGACCTAAAAATTGCCTGACAGCTTTCACCTTCGTCAGCTTCGGGAAGTTTTTAATAGCTTGTATTTTCCCCGGGTTCGGTTTTACTCTGTCTCGTCCTATTATATGCCCTAAATATGCGACCTCGGATCGCAGAAAGTCACACTGGTCGGGTTCTAACTTTAACTTGCCTTTTCGCATTCGGTCGAATAATCGCCGAATCGTGACGTCATGGCTTGAGAGGGATTCGGAATGTACCACGAAGTCATCCAGATAAACGAAAGCTTCAGTTCCGTACATTCCAGTCAGGATGTTATCCATCACCCGCTGAAAGGTAGACGGGGCGTTTTTTATTCTCATGGGCATTCTCAGGTACTCAAAGTGACCTCTAGGGGTTGAAAAAACTGTTTTTGCCCGGTCGTCGGGGTGAGTCTCTACCTGGTGAAACCCACTGGCTAAGTCAAGGACTGAGAAATATTGAGCCTTGCCCAGATGGTCCAAAATTTCAGTGATGTTTAGTAAGGGATAGGCGTCCCCTATGACCTTCTCATTAAGGGCCCTGTAATCTACCACAACTCTGAATTTTTGGACTCCCGAGGCATCCACCTTCTTTCGGACCAGCATTATGGGGGAATCGTAAGGAGATGTTGATTCTTTTATGATTCCACTTTTTAACTGTTTGTCGATCTGAGTGCGTGTCTCTTCAGTCGTTACTTGAGCCTGGCGATAGGGTTTCTTTACAATGACTTTCCCGTCAGTTGTTAAAATTCGGTGCTGAACCAGGTTGGTGCAGGTGAGCCTCTCGCCGCTTAGAGGGAAGATATCAGGATAATCCTTGGCCCGATTCGCTACATAATCTTTTTCCTCCAGGGTCCGTGGTATCTTCGAGAAAGTCGTAGGTATCGTAAGCGAAAACTTCTTGGGGTTTAATTTATAAATCGATGTTCTCAGACGCTGTATTAATTGCCATTACACGGCACATCCCTCGCCGTATCGTTACCGCGGCTTCTCCGACATAAAGGTTGCCGAGTTCTCGCCGTAATTTTCCGAGTCCTTCGGAATGGTTTAATCTGGGGCCTGAGGGTTTCCTTAGCTACCCGCGATTCGTTATCTATGACCGGGAGGGGAGACACAGGTCTAGATTTTGTCACTAGGGTGTTATGGTGAAAAGACATTTGTGCCTGCTCTTGCCTCAGATAGGGCCTCCCTAGAATTCCATTGCTAGTTATTGGGAAAGTGTCCTTTACTACATGAAAAACTACAAGAGAGTCTCGAACGGACAATTCTAGGGACCCCACTGTTTTTACAGGGCAATTGGTGACTCCAGCTAGTAGCACTGCGTTACTTGGATCAAATTTTAAATGTGGTTGCAAAACGCATGTTTTCACTAAATTCAGATCCGACCCGGGGTCAACAAGAAAACAAGCGCTCTTGTTCCTAAATTCGGCCGAGTATATTTTTACTACTGGGGAGTCTTCTGTTTGCCTCCCTGCTCGTAGAATCCGATAGAGTTCTCCGGGTACGAAACCGTTGTTGGACGCTCCATCGTCGATTGACTCTTGGCCGCGTCCCGCCCAGGAGTCTGTCGGTAGTTTAAATCCCTATTAGGGCCCGGTGACGTCGGCCTGGATGTAGATTTTCCATACCCCTTCCCGGTCATATTTTGTTGGTGTTGATTTTGAGGAAACTGAGGCAAATGCGCGAATCCTTGACCTAGATTGGGAATTCCCTGATAGGGGTTTTGCATACCTAATTCCGGGAACTGTGGTTGCGGTGTTATGAACGAATTTTGGGCAGTCATGATTTGACTGAGGTTTGCATAATATTGCTGCAAAAGTTGCGCGTATGTAGGGGGTTGGAACACTCCAAGTGGTGCCTGCATCGTCGAAGTTTCGAAAACAGTCCTTGGGCTTTCCCCTTTTTCCTCCCTTTCATGCCTTGCGCTCGAGATCATTTGTCACGAAAATGGACTAGGGGGTCGAGGGTTACCAGCTACCTCACTGGTTTCGGTGATGTGGAAAGCTGAGGACATTCCCTTATATTTGGCGGAGGAAATTTGTCTTTCCTCAATGTGCAGGGCATACTCCAGCGCTTCGCTTAAATCCTTGGGGTTCCTAGTATCAACGAATCTGGAGTAGTCAGCGGGGAGTCCTTTGATAAATGCGTCTAGTGCGCTATCAGTTACAGGGATCAACATGATATCACTTGCCTTTTCTCCCCCATGTCGAGTGGTGTACTTTTCTTCTAGGGTGTGTCGAGCTCCGCTGAGTAAACCTTGCACCAATCATAGTAATCGCTTACCGATTCGTTTTAAGTCATCCGTAGGTTTGCGATGGCTTCAAAATACAATTGGTATTTTCTCGTAGAGGCGAAACGTTTTTTTAGGTGGGCAATCAGTTCACTCACGGTCGTGAATCTTTTATCCCTGACGCTTTCACGGGCCACGCCTTTTAATTTAGAAAGTACGGTCTTGATAAACATAGGCTCAGTTGTTCTTGTTATAAATTCAGCCCCGTTACATACGTCTGAGATGAACTCCTTTAGGGGTGGAATTTTTCCATTAAAGTCCGGAATATTGTACGTGCTGGACTGCAAGGTCATGTTGTCTAACAGGGAATTCATGACCTGGCTGGCACCTAAACTCAACCCAGGGTTAGGTAGTGTTAGGTTAGGGGTATTTCCCAAGAGGCCCCCTGCTATACTTTGATTCAAATGCTCACCCGGGTTTGTGATGTTTTGGTTGGCCGAGTGGTCCCCTGTGTTCGGGGTCCTATTGGGGTCAACCATTTTAAACAGTTCCCGATTATTATTAAAAAAAAAGTCGATTTAATAATTGCGTCTTAGCCTCGGATGATTTTTCCATCCCTTCGCAGATTACCGTTTCAGCATCGGAATCCGTGTCAGAATCCAAAGTTAATAGTTCTATGCTTGTTTCTACTTTAAGCTTTTCTTTTTCTGCTCTATGGATTTGTTTCTGCAGAAGATTAATATTAGAATCGAAAATCGCGCTGAACTCGTCCCAATTGGTGATTTCGTTAAGCTTATCTTCTTCCCTCACAGGAGGGGGATTCAAAAATCTAATGTTAATCGGTATGTTATCTATCCTACCATTTGGTAAAACGACACTGCTGATCTCATGCATAATCAACTTGTTTGCCAGAAAATTTTTCGCGGCTGCGCTAAGCAATGCTCTCTCTTTTCTGACGATACTCCAACTTGGAAAACGTCGAAATCGGTTGATCGCTTAACAGGGTTCATTTGCTGCTCGATAGGACGTTACAGAAATTTCGCTCAGCATGACTCATTAACATGATTTGTTAGCTGCTTAGCGATCGATTGTTGGTTCAGTTAGCATAATTTTTAGCTGCGTGAAACCAAATACCTCCAGAATAACCCAGATAACAATACGTGCCGGGACGTAATCGTCCCGACGGGCTGGAGACCAACCTGCCTGCTAAATGCACGCGTCAGGCCGGCAGAGTCGGAATGCGATCGAAGGGCGGACAACGATCCGGCAGATTAGACGCCCGTCGGTCGTGCAAGCGGCGAGCAACGACGGGTCTGCCATTTACCCGACCGCTGCAGGCTGATAGTGCGAGTAGATTGAGATCGGAAACGCGCATGCGCATTTTGGATCAGCTGTTCTTGCCGAGTGTAATGGCGTTCATCCCTGAATTTTGGCTCGGATCGACGACGTGAGTGAAAAGAGCTTTCGTTGGTTTTGTTCGTTTAGTGTTTACTTTTTTGGCGGGTTGCTGCTTTTTAATTGTTTGCCTGCTGCGCGTGGAAGAAAGAGTGGAGAAATATACCCTACTGGAAAAAAATCAGGAATCGTCAGGATTCATCTCTTAGGTTGAAAATTGAATTATTTTACTGAAAATTCGTGATTTTTTTATTTAAGATTGATTTTCTACCTGAAGATGTAACTTCCATTTTTTATTGTAAATTGATCTTTGTAGATAAAAATTCGTCTTTGTTGGTAGAAAACTAATCTTTTTGGGTGAAATTCATATTTTCGGGTTTAAAATGCAACTTTTTTCAAAAAATTCGTGTTTGGCTTGGAAATTTCACAATTTGGATCAAATTTGTTTTCTGTCTTTTCTGAAAGGCTTTATTTATTGACAAATTTATATATAATGACCGATATGTCCTTCGCGTTTTAAAATATAGACCAAACGTCATAAAATATTAAACACGTTTGTTTTCAAAAATAAAATATTGTTCAAATTATAAAATTCTTTTTTTCTGTTGTACCCACTATAAAATTTTCTAAATAATTATAAATACATAATTATAAACCCTTCATCCATTCGCACATTAGCCTGCATTTTAACGGATGGTAGCCTGAATTTTACTGGATCTAGTTCCTGCATTTTACCGGAACATGGCCGGCATTTCACCAGACCGCGTGCGCCCGACTTCGTGCGGGCCATATAGACATCAATGGCGCGCGTATTGAGCTGCTCATGTACCGGCAGGTCGGTCTGGTCAATCGGCCCACGTGCCTGCTCATAGTATGCTACCGTGCCGGCATTTTGTTATCTGGGTAATAAATCAATGTTTTATAAAAAGATAATAATACAATTTCCCAGAGTCGAACTTGTTTAGTAAACAATCCAGATTTAAAATTTTATTTTATTAACGAAAAATAGAAACTATGCATTATTATTTTCGAGGATGATCAGCCAATTAGCATGATTTGTTAGCTGCTTAGCGATCGATTGTTGGTTCAGTTAGCA
Organism: Andricus kollari; assembly: GCA_932074435.1. NCBI lineage: Eukaryota > Metazoa > Arthropoda > Insecta > Hymenoptera > Cynipidae > Andricus > Andricus kollari. The sequence continues at coordinate 3,997 of CAKNWW010305975.1, read as the reverse complement.
TAATTTTTAGCTGCGTGAAATCCAGATTCCTCAAGATTAACAAGAAGAAATTACATTCCAAATTGTACACTCTATACGTTTGAACTCTTCAAGAAAAGTAAAGATCCTGACAATTATTTTTACTTTTAAATAAATAAAGAGAACTAGTTGGTTAGTAACTGGTAGTTACTAATAGCGAAAACCGGTGGTAATAGCGCAATGAAAGCTATCCCACCGCTGCCACCATCAGTTTGTTACGATCCAAGAATAATTATTATTAATCCTTTTGAGACTTCAATTTAACGTCAAAAGAAAACTACCGGCCTTTGAGTCCGAGCGAGCGTCCTTGGGTAGAAGAGGAATCTACAAACTCAACTCAACCGTCATATTTGGTTGAGTTTATTATTTCGTGGGGACGTCTTCATTTACTTTCATCCGAGAGATGCTAGTTACCTAATGCTCAGTGGAGAGAGCAGTGCTCTTTGAATTTCGTGAGGCCAAAGGTGAAAAATAAATTGTCTCAAGAAAAAAAACTTGTAATGGAAGAACACATATATTCTGAAAACCCCCACATTAATTTACAAGTTTAGTGGATAACAAAATCAATTTCACTTAGTAAATAAATCGGACCGATACAGGACTGACCAATGCGGCTCCGCACAACTTAATCCTACCTTTAGGAAAGGGAGTCAGAAAAGGTCCAACCTCTTGTACGCCCCTTTCTAAAGGGCTATTTTGCTTCAGGGCTACACACGCGTGCACACTTGAACAACGAGCGCGAGAATTCCCTCTTCCCACTGTCGCAATGTCATTTGTTTTCCAAGGATTATTGCATAAATGGCTTTGAACCGAGAGACTGGGATTACCTTCAAAATCGCTTTGTTTCTCTTATGCTATGATCCTTGGAACCCAAATGCCAACTGTATAATTCACTTCCCGATAGTTTTGAGATTCTATCGCGGAGTGAATTAAATTCTTCTAGTCTTTTAATTTCGCGGCACCGTCTTTGTCACTCTTTTTTTTTATCGAGATGGACGCGACTTTCGCTTTAACTTTGGAAAAGACAAAAAAATGCACTTCATTGGCCAAGTTTTGTTTTTACTTCTCACCGAGGGTTTCAACGCGCCCAAGTCAGGAGACGAGAAAACCCCCGTTTTACACGTTCTCCACGTCTTTCGAATACAAAATTCACGGCGCCGTTTCTGTCACTCTTGACGCGGCTTTCGTTTATTAAGTGTCTCAAAAAAAAAGACGCGAGCAAACCGTATGGGGTTACGTGAGGTACCGTGGCTACCAACTCGACGGGCATGTGATTCTTCACGAATTCGCGGAGGACCTTCGGAAATCCTACCTGCTCGGGACAGGTAGTTCGCACACTGCCATGAGGCTTTTCGAAGGATGCTCTTTGTTGACTCCCCGTCAGTGAATTTTTCTTTTTCTCTTTTAGTGGGGAATTGTGACAAATCTCTTTAATTTTAAATATTATGCTTTTATTTTTAACATCTTGGATTTGTTATTTGATTACAAGAATATTTATCTTCTTACGCAAAAAGTTGGAAAAAGAATTCTTCGCTTCGCTCGAGCTCGCCCAATTCTCGTTCTCGTTATTCTCAAGTGCTGACTTGTCAGTCTACTTTATGCTTAACCTAGTTATGTTGCAACCGTAGTGTCACAAACGCGAAACGAATTATTTCGATTCCAAACAGATATAATTCGAGAATTCAGATTTAATTTGTTTCTAGCTTGAAATTTTGTGATTCCCGGTTTGCATGTAACACAAATAGGTCCCGGATAGTCCCCGATAGATACTAATTTTGACCTTCGAGTAAAATAATTTCTGTTATCGTGTACCAGATACGTCCCGACTATACCCTGATAGATACTAATTTTAAACTTAGAATAAAATAATTTTTATTTTCTTGTACCAGATAGGTCCAGGACAGACCCAGAAAGACACTTCTTTTTCTG
>CAKNWW010305938.1:0-12640 GCA_932074435.1 Andricus kollari | reverse complement strand
TCTCCTTTCAAAATCATCTGCGAATAACTTCTTTCCCAACCCCCAGCTCTGCCTCATCACCACATTTGCCCTCCTCACTCTCTCTTTTATGTGACCGTCCACTCCCCCATTCCTCCGAAACACGAATCCCAGGTACACAAACTCTTTCACCTCCTGCACCGCCTCTCCCTTCCACCTCCACTCCCCTCCCTTATCCTTCCCACCTCCTTTCCTGAACACCATAACCTTAGACTTTTCTGCATTCAGCTCTAACCTGCTCTTATCCAGGTACCTTCTCAACCTCTTCATCATCTCCTTTAAGGCCTCCTCGCTCTTTGCCAGCAACACTGTGTCATCTGCATACGCCAGTGACCAAATTCTAACCTATCCTATCCTGACTCCTCCTACCACCCCGACATTTTTATATTGTTTTGAAAACTTTAAAAATACTTGAAAAATGTATTCCAAATTTAACAAAGAAGAAAAGTAGAAAGTTTAAAGGCACTTTTTTTGCCGATACATATTTTTTTTTATATTTCGAAATAAAATTTGCAAGATAGGTTCCAAGAGAAAAATTTCCTAACATTTCACAGTGGGCCAGGATCGCACTTTTTTGGCCAAAAGTCAAGGTTTGAACTTGAGTCAATTGAATATATTTTCGACTTTCGGACACCTTGAAGTATCTGTATTTGGAGTTTCTTATCAATCAGATGCCCTGTGTTTCGTTGAGAAATAGTCAAATTTGAAAAATGAAACTTGATTTTCTATACTTGGTGCCTAAAAAGAAGGGATACAATTTTACGATATTTATCGAAAAGCAATCGGTTTTTGATTTTTTTAAATTCAGTTTGGATTAATAAATGCAGGAAATGCCGAACAAGCTACAGAACTGGTCTAAAATTTTAAAATTCACATGTTTTATTCACAAAATATTCGATTTTTCCCCGCAACGCCTCCTGCCGAAACTTCATTCCCCGGCATTCCCCTTCACATCCAAAAAGGTAAGGTACCAGTGGGTTCCTTGAGATGTCTACTTTGACGCAGGGGAGCTCACTTTTGCTCAAATTCATATCCTCAATGGCCTTCACACTATCTCGGAACTCTCCAAACCGCTCTTCTTCTCCTTCATGCTTGTGGTTTCTTATAGTGCCGAACCGTAAACATCGCAACTCTGCTGACCTTTCAAGCGCCTCTCCCTCTCTCGCAGGACTCTAGTGTATAATATATATTTGGAATTTCGTCTCTATGACTACCGCTGGATTTTTGCAGTGTCTTTTCTGAAATATATATTAAACGAGATTCGAATGGATAGATTCATCTTGTTCTTCCCTTCAAAAGATACTAGATTATCATAATAACCGACATGTAATTTTTCTTAGAAACTGAAAGCTGCACGAAGCTTATAGTTTCTTGCCGTCCGCTTTTCGGCCTCATTTCAATTTATTGATAAATGAATATTAATTGATTTATTGATTCATTAAATATGACAACATTCACGAAATGTGAGGTCTTGGAAAAAATTCCAAATTATGAAGGAAGAGAGACTGGTGTTCAGTATATCTGGGATAAATTGAATATTGAAAGACAAAAAGTAAAAACTGAAGACATGGAACGTTTGAGAGTTTCTGTTTCAACTCTTGTTACCAAGAGAAACAATAAATACAAAGCCTCCCGTAGGATTAAAGAAAGATTTGAAGCATATAATGCTGATTGGCCGAATTCGAATTTTCTCGTTCCTGAATTCAGATTGGAAACTCTTCACCCTAAGCCTCTAAAACGTGGTTACCCAAGTGCTCAATTTTGTGAAATTTCGCATAGATCAAAACGACGAGAGACAGCACAAATTAGTGAAAAATTGAAGAATGACATCTATTTATGATTTCTGAGGGTGCTAATTTCGATTATAACGTCAGAATTCCACAAAACAAAATGGCCGATCCGATATATAATGTTTTGAAATACTCGTCCGCCATATTGGATCCGCCATTTTGAATTTGTAAGTTTTGACATCGAATTTGAAATTAGCGTCCTCAAAAACCCTTGTATACCAAGTTTTAGATGAATTAAACGTAAAATCGAATTTTTGCCACTTTTTATGGTTCCTGGCCCACTGTGCATTTCTACGGAGATTGAAATGATTTTTTATTTTTACTAATGAATTTCAAAAGATACAATTTAAAAAAATGAAACATTCGAAAAGATTTTCCAAAATCTGGAAAAAGAATCTAAAAAATGTAAAGTCACTTTCGTTATTTTGCAGGATTTAAAAAAAAGTTGTTTTTTTCAGATGCTTTTTATTACATATTTCAGAGAGTTTTTTTGCGTGAGCTGCAAGCAAAAAAAGTGAGGGGCCTATACCTTCGAAACCGACTTTAGTAGCGACGTAGTCGTTGTTCCATTCAGGGCCATTATAGCAGCCCTGCTGTCTGAGCAGATACGGATGTTTCTTTTGTTGTCATACTCTTTTGCCTTGAGGACGCACTGGAGTATGGGCATAATCTCAGATTTTAGAACTGTGGCGTAGGACCCCAACTCGATTGCGAAGCCCATTCCATTCCTTCTGCGATATACACCGGCTCCTGCATTCTCCTCGATCCTGGAGCCATCTTTAAACTAGTTGTCTCCATCACTGGGCAGGTGTGCTTCGCCATTAACCCATTCCTCCTTCGTGGATAGGCTAACTCGATACTTCTTGTCGAAGAGGTAGTGAGTGACCACCGCCGCATAGGTTAGTCTGGGTCGCAAGATCGCTGTGTAGATCCACATAAGTGTCTCCGGTTTGAAGCCCCAGCTTTTCCCTATGGCTCTCCTACAGAGCCATAGAGTCGCTACTAGCTTCTTGCACTTGTTTTTCAGGTGCTCGTTTCATAACAGCTTCTTATCCAGAATGACTCCTAGATATTTAGCTCGTTCTTTGATTTCCAGTTGTTGTCCTCCAAGTTTTAGTGTACTCGTGGTTCTCCACTTACACCTTCTGGTGAAAACAACCACGTCTGTCTTACTCGGATTGACCGATAGTCCAGTTTTCTTACACTATGAATCCACTATCATTAGTGCTTGCTGCATTACTCTGAAGAGCGCATCCAGATGCTGGCGGCGCACGATAACCAGTATATCGTTCGCATAGCCTATGACATGTTGGCCCCCACTCGAGAGTAGATAAAGCAGTTCATCCACTACTAAGCACCACAGCAAGGGCGATAAAAACTCCTCCCTGCGGATATTCTGAGTCAACGGTACCACATAAAGTGGTATCACCCTTAGTCGTAGTTAGATTTCTGTTGGCCAACATGTGGCACGTCCATTCCACGACTGCAGTAGGCACACCATGTGTGATCATGGCCGCCCTGATCACGTCTTCAGAGGTGTTATTAAAGGCTCCTTCGATGCCGATAGAGGTTCCGATCGCGATTCCTTTCTCGTTCAGTTGTCCTTCAATTAGGCTTACTGCTCCGCTTAGGGCCGTCTTCGTCGAGTAACCAGCTCTATAGGCGTGTTCTTCTTTTTGAAGTGGCCTCCCTGACAAGACCTTATCGCGGACATGCCGCTGGGACATGTCCCAACGTCAGCCAAGCCCTAGAAGGTCTCACTAGCGGCCCTATGATGATCTCACCAGCCCTCTTTAAGAGGACTGGATATATACTATCTGGGCCAGGAGACTTGTAAGGACTGAAGGACTTCAGGAATCACCTGATCCTGAGAAGGGTGACAATCTCGTTGGCTAGCTGCGATTTCGGGGCCAGTTGGGCCGAAGGCCACTTTGGTTGCCTCTGCAGTGTCGTCCCTTTTCTCCAAACCTTGTAAAGCCTGGAAAATGTGCCTTGATCAGCTGGGCCTAGGTATCAACGTTTGACTCTGAGTACCCCCCGCCGGGCAATTTCAGAATGCCGAGAATAGCGTCCGGATTTCGAAAAAGCAGCTTATCCAGTCTAGCCTCCTCAGCTCCCTTCTCGATGTCTGTGCAATAGTTGGTCCAGCTCTCTTGCTTTGCCTTACGTATTGCACCCCTGTATTCATCCGTCATCGTTGTGAATGGGGTCTATAGTTCCTTCGTTTTGCCAGTACTGGCACGTCTGAACCTCTCTCTGGTTTCCCTGCGAAGCTCTTCGAGTCTCCCATTCCACCAGTGTGTCTCCCCAACCTTTCGAACTCCTGTAGGTCGACAATTACTTTCATAAGTAGCTTTGATGGCTTCCGTGAAAATATTGGCGGCCATCTCCAGGGTATCCACGTCTCGAATTGACCAGGGAATCTCTGAAAGTGCACATCTTAGCTCCATGGAAAACTGAACCCTGTCCGTTCTTCTTGGATTTCTGACCCATTTGGGGCCAGCGGGTACAATGGATTCCAACACGAACTCTATCTGTGAGTGAGTCATTTAGTCATTTATTTTTTTATATATAAATGAGTCATTTATGTTATATATATATAAAATTAAAAAAAAGATTAAACAACCACCGCAAGTTCACACTGGGAGCAACTGCCCTCAATGAAAATGACACTGGCTCCCAGTAGAACTGCGGTAAATCACACCTATGGCAACGTCTCACGACCGTGGGATGGACAGCCACAGGGCACGACCAAATCACAACGACTGGTTGGCCAATCCCTCGTGTGTCTTGAGGACACGGAGCGACTTAAGGATGGCAGCTATCTGCATCCGCCTCGCAAGTGCCTTGGCATGTTTTTTGTACGCAGGTATGGCTTTCAGGTTACGAACCAGTGATATTTTCGCACCTCCGAGAGCACCTATCACAAGGACAATTACTTGTACCGAATATTTTGGGCACAGTCTTTGCAGCTCCCTTTTAAGATCTTGATACCTCTCCTCCTTTTCTTTCTCCTTGGCAGTGATGTTGTATTCGGACGGGGCCGAGAATTCGATCACGAATATAGTTCGTTTCTCGAAGTCCTGGAGAACAATGTAAGGCCTCGAGTGTGCAATGGAGAATGCTGTCCGAAAATTGTAGTTCCAGAAAGTTTGGCACTTCGCGTTTTGGACAATTGATTCTATCTCCCTCGGAGCATTCGGCAAGGCAAGGTCGCGGCCAGCACCGTAAGGGCGACAAAGAATGTAGAAAATCACTCTTAGGGCCGTATTATATCGGTATTGATACGTAGACCCCGCGTGATAAGGACACCTGGATAGCATGTGTTCCAGGTTCTCAGTGTATTCATGACGCGCTCTACACCTATCGCTGGGATCTTCTTGACGTAAAATGCGGTCACGGTATAATAAGGTGAAAACGTAACCGTCTTGGCACGCGAAAATGAAACTATTGTACCTGATTTAAGTATTGATAATCCGTGGAAAGCAAAAGTTTGCTATTTCGACAAGGACTGGTCTTCTACATTTCTATGAAAGTTTGCGTGCATTTACTTGTCGAGTAGCTGTTGACGGAATTTTTCAACTTCTGATTTCTTTACTTGCTCTTCTATAAGTGAGGCATCTAGATGGAGTAATGCTCTTCCCTCACTTCTGATGTTACAATGCAAGTCAAGGGTTTCGGCCGCCTGCTCTGCGGCTTTGTAAAGGAACGCTGCTTTGCCAAGCATATCGTGTTTCCTGGCCATTTTTAGGAGAGGATCTCTTCCATTTGCAAGCTGTCACCAGAACAATTCGATTGTGAATACATTGCAGATTCAGAAGTCCGCACGTGTAGCGATATCAAGGGCCGTAAGCTCGTTCTTTACCATGGGACCACCCCAAACGAGTAGAGTAGAACCGGGACGGCAAGCATGTTAGTCGCAGATACCTTGTTCAACATAGACAAATTGGAAGACCAAATCTGTCGAAGAAGACGCTTGTATCTGCTTCAAAAAGACTCCTTCACTGATGTTACGTTCTGAATGCGACTCTGAGGCACGCCCAGGTATGTATATCCACAAGCTCAAGGTCCCCGGTAACGCACAGTGGGCCAGGATCGCACTTTTTTGGTCAAAAGTCAAGGTTTGAACTTGAGTCAATTGAATATATTTTCGACTTTCGGACACCTTGAAGTATCTGTAGTTGGAGTTTCTTATCAATCAGATGCCCTGTGTTTCGTTGAGAAATAGTCAAAGTTGAAAAGTGAAACTTGATTTTCTATACTTGGTGCCTAAAGAGAAGGGATACAATTTTATGATGTTTATCGAAAAGCAATCGGTTTTTGATTTTTTTGAATTCAGTTTGGATTAATAAATGCAGGAAATGCCGAAGAAGCTACAAAACTGGTCTAAAATTTTAAAATTCACATGTTTTATTCACAAAATATTCGATTTTTCCCCGCAACGCCTCCTGCCGAAACTTCATTCCCCGGCATTCCCCTTCACATCCAAAAAAGTAAGGTACCAGTGGGTTCCTTGATATGTCTACTTAGTCGCAGGGGTGCTCACTTTGTCTCGAATTAATATCCTGCTGAAGAAACAGCGAATATCTGGGCGCTCACGCATGGAGCCGTCCACGCGTAACAGCACGCGACGCTGCAAGTTATCACATACACTGAAGTCCCGCTATACTGGCTGTTTAGGGGGTACCCTTAATGGCCTTCACACTATCTTGGGACTTTCCAAACCGTTCTTCTTCTCATTCAGGCTTGTGGTTTCTTATAGTGCCGAACCGTTAACATCGCAACTCCGCTGATCTTGCAAGCGCCTCTCCCTCTCTCGCAGGACTCTAGTGTATAATATATATTTGGAATTTTGTCTCTATGACTAGCGCTGGATTTTTGCAGTGTCTTTTCTGAAATATATATTAAACGAGATTCGAATGGATAGATTAATCTTGTCCTTCTCTTTAAAAGATGCTAGATTATCATAATACCCGACATGTACTTTTTCTTAGAAATTGAAAGCTGCACGAAGCTTATAGTTTCTTGCCGTCCGCTTTTCGGCCTCATTTCAATTTATTGATAAATGAATATTAATTGATTTATTGATTCATTAAATATGACAACATTCACGAAATGTGAGGTCTTGGAAAAAATTCCAAATTATGAAGGAAGAGAGACTGGTGTTCAGTATATCTGGGATAAATTGAATATTGAAAGACAAAAAGTAAAAACTGAAGACATGGAACGTTTGAGAGTTTCTGTTTCAACTCTTGTTACCAAGAGAACAAATAAATACAAAGCCTCCCGTAGGATTAAAGAAAGACTTGAAGCATATAATGCAGATTGGCTGAATTCGAATTTTCTCGTTCCTGAATTGAGATTGGAAACTCTTGACCTGATTTCGATTTTGACGTCAGAATTCTAAAAAACAAAATGGCGGAAGAGTATTTCAAAAAATTATTAAATTTGTATGAAACGTGGTATCTAGGGGTTTTTGAGGGCGCTGATTCCAAATCTGACGTCAGAATTCTACAAAACAAAATAGCCGATCCGATATATGTTTTGAAATACTCGTCCGCCATATTGAAACCGCCATTTTGTTTTTTGTAATTCTGAGGTCAGATTCGGAATCAGCGCCCTTAAAAACCACTAGATACCGCGTTTCAAGCAGATTCAATAATATTTTGAAATATTCGTCCGCCATATTGGATAAGCCATTTTGTTTTTTGGAATTGTGATGTCAGATTCGGAATCAGCCCCAGTAGTTCTTGATACCATCTGGCCTTGTAGCCGAAATGTTCTTTATGCCCCTAAGTGCTTTTTTCACCTGTTCGGCAATGATTGGTGTACATTCCTCCTTAGGTGTTATGAAGTTGTTGCAAATCTCCTTGCAGCGGATGATATTTTTTGATGTTTACTCCAATTTCAGTGGTTTTGGGATCTTGTACACTTGGATTTTTGACAGAAACAGGGAGATCGCTGAAGAGGCGCAATGGATCAGCGAGAAACTTCTGATTCTCCTTGACACATCGCTTGATTGTCAGCAGCTTTGACTTGTTCAGTGTGTGATGTAGATCCTGAATTCGTGGAAGAACTTTCGTACCCTCTTCGTGAACGGACTACCAAATTTTATGTAGTCAGTCACACATTGAACATGGTACACATTCTGTCTTGTCCATCCAATCTTCTTATTCAGATGATACAAGCGTCTTTTGGTCTTTTGATCCATCGCCGGTTTTAGCCTTCGATTTGAATCAGCGAAAACTCGCAGCACCATAAGCTGACTGCATGTCAATGTTCCTGCTTTCCGCGGTTGGTCTTAATGTCGCTTCCCCATCTTCGTCTGCAGCTTGTTCAAGCAGCGTTTGGGGAAGCGCTTCACCTACGTACCATTTTTCGAGAGGTAGGAACCTCCGTGCACCTCCGTAAGCATGGATAATGCTGGTATCGTAGCAGTCTAGCAAGTCATCCTCGAGTTGATTCGTCCACTCAATGCGGGCGTTTTGCCGGTTCGTCGACGTGTTTCCATCTAAATTATTTTCAGCACCCCGAATTCTAGGTTGATCGGCACTGTTTGCCGACCCATTGTCGGTCTGTTGCTCGGCGCGTTCGATCGTTTTGAACTGCGTCTACAACTCTTTGGTGATGTCATTGTTGTTCCCATGAGCAGCTAGGGAAAGGGTTCATCCGTCCTTTTAGAGTCCCGCATGCAAGGAGAAGGCTGCATACTCGAGAGGTCGCCCGGTATCCCAGAGTCGCCGTTTAGGACAACTCACCCAGGTGCCATTCAACATTCGGCACGGTTGTTACACCTCCGTTTGGAGCTTATTCCTTCGGGGACGATTGAGGGCACGGATACAATAATGTCCTATAAATTTATTTCTCCAGGCAGCGTTGGCCCCTGGGCAGTGTATAAAAAAATTTGGAGAGTTGACCAAGAAACCGATTCTCTGAGAACGGCAATTAAATCCGAACTCAAGAGAAAAAGATTTCAAGGCCTATGGCTTAATGTCTCTGTTTGATAAATTTTTTAAGAAGAAAATTATTATCAAAAAGTTCAACATATGCCAAAATAATTGCATAGAAAGGCCATCCTCACTCTCTTTTCCTTTCCCTTTCTCCTTCTTTTTTATACTACTTTTGGGACCTACATGTTCCGAGACCACTTTAGATCTGCTTATTATGGTATAATGTATTGGGATGCTACGAACACATATTTCTGTATTATGCCTAATATTAGTAATGTATGCACATATGAGACTGAAGTTTCTTATCGTACGGTTATTTACATTATTTTTTATTTTTGGATGAATTTTTAACTTTTAATTTTCGGTATAAGTGTCAATCCTTAATATTTCGGAAATCTTTTATGCACTTCAATACTTGTTTTAATTGCCAATGAAAAGAATATTAAAATAAAATAATTTCAAATGTTTCCTATAAAAATTCGATAAAACTATCAAAGGCTTTGTTATATCTCGAAAGGTCTCATTTCAAATTGATTGCATTATTGCCCTCTCTCTTTATGTATAACATTTTCATGTGACGCGTAGAAAGATTCGATCTTTCTAACAGGACTGTCCTTCACATTAATGTCTGATCCCCAAAATCTGTCACTTAATGATGAGAATTTTCGAGGAGTATGCTGGAACAAAAGAACTGACGGTGAACGTAGGGAAGACTAAGGTAATGTGCTTCAGAAGTAGAAAGGCCAAAATAAGTTACGTTTGGAAGATGAACGGACAAACAGTGGAAAGAGCGGAGGAGTTTTTACTTAGGCTTTTGGTTTGAGGCAGGAGGGGGAAATGAGGTGCAGGTGAGGAAAAGAATCGAATGTGCGAGTAAAGTAATGGGCCAAGTATGGGGTATAGGAAAGAGAAGGTTCAATGACGATTGGGGAATGAGGGTTTGGTTGTTTGATGCGTTGTTTTGGGCGGTGTTGTGTTATGGAGTGGAGGTCTGGGGATGGAAGGAACATAGGAAAGTGGAAAGCATGCATGAGAGATTTCCGAATTGGGTAATGGGTGTTAGTTGGAGTTGCCCAGGATACATGTTAAGGGAAGATTTAGGAAGGGAAAAAATGATAACTAGACAAATTAAGAGAGCTTGGAGGTTTGATGAGAACCTGAAAATGGGAGATGGCAGCAGAATAGCACAAGCTTGCTTGGACGAAGTTCGGAACAAGGAGACAATAGGGAATTTAGGAAATTCGAAATGGTAGGAAGAAAGGGAAACAATTAGGAGGGTTTGTGATATAGAAGAAGGGGTTGTGGATTGGCAGAACATAGAATTAGAGCTATTAGTAAGACAAGGAGAAGATAGATCAAGAAAGATTATGGATTCGAGGTACAATAGATGGTATATGATGGTCAAAGGGTTGACGGAACCAGAATATTTGCAAAAAAAAAAAAAGAAGACAAATGGAATAGGGTGGTACGGTTTAGAATGGGAGAAGGAGTGAGAACTTGTACATACTGGATGAATGAAGAGGACAACCTGCGTAGAGTATGTGGATACGAAATAGAGTCATGGGCACATGTGCTAGAGGGGTGTACAGGAGGGGAAGGGCAGTGACAAACGGGTAATCCTATTAAAGGAAAATAAAGGGCAAAAATTGTTGTTTCAAAATCGTGGAAAACGTATTTTTATGGTAAGAGGAAACGGAAGCCCTAGAAGATCGCTCATTTGTAGAAGTATTAGCATTAAGATTATTGTTTATATTATAAGTAAGGCGAAGCATTAGAATATAAGCAGCAGTTAAGTTAACATTAAGGTTGGAATGTAAATATATGTACAGGGAGCCGAGGCCTTCAAACCCGTAAATGGGAGAGATTAAATATACATACATACATACATACATGCATTTTCAATAAATAATTCAGTTATTTGCCTTATAACTTTCAAGACTGCTTAATCCCTATAGAGTTCCAGCTGCACAACCATGCGTCGATTCGCGCGAAGAGACCGACTGCGTGGACGAAGTAAAACGTTCACAACTTTTGAACGATTAATGCGATTAAAATAAAACTTTCCAGAAAACGTATTTATACCTTTATGAAAAAATTCTAATCTGTAAGTTTTCTGTTGCTGAAAAGTCGCTCGACTCCGGAGGTGCTTAAAGATGTGAAAGAATGGATTGTGCGCAATTTTTTTTATCATAATGTGTAGCCTACAAATTTTATTTCAAAACTTTCTTTAACACTGCCCAGGGGCCAACGTTGCCTGGTGAAAGAAATTTATAGGACATTATTGCATCCGTGCCCTCAATTGTCCAGGGATGATCGCGAAGGAATAACCCCCACGCGGAGTCGTAACGACCGTGCCGAAAGTTGAATGGCACCTGGGTAAAATGTTTTAAACGTTGACTCTAGAATACCGGGATAACTCTCACAAAGGGAACGTCAAGAGCCTTAGCTATAGAGTCCATTGTAGTAATAAGATCTTCATTGAATTTCATAGGAAAATTGTGAATTTCCAAAGTCGTTTAAAGGGCCGCCTGTTCGCTTAAATTCAGCGCATGCTCAAGAGTAGCCACTTTTAAACTCAAATCGCTGGCATCCTTTTTCATTTTGGTGATGTCTTCCTTTCCCATTTCTGAGCCAGCTTCGAGAACCGAAATTCGGTTCGAATTCTCAGCAATGTCAGTTTTGATCGATTGAATGGAAGTTAGGAGATTTTCATTAAAAGCTTGCTGCTTATTTTCGAATTCTGTAATCCTTGAGAGAATCTCCTGAGACTGCGCAAGCGCTTCCTTTTGTCCTTCCAATACAGCATTTCTGATCATAGAAGCGAGATCGGGCTGGTTGGTGGTAGCCGTTACGGCTAAGGGGGCAGGAGCACGAGGGGAAGACGTACCGACGGTGTTATGAGTATTAATTGCGGGTTTCCCAGACGAACTACCATCGACTGCCACAGAGATGTCACTGAAGCTTTGCCCTTTGCATTTTATGCAGAAGAAATCTACTTGACCCTTTTTCAGTTTATCAAAGTTTTTTTTTTGAAATATTAAAATTCGCACAGGCCAGATGAGTTAAAACTCCACACTTTAAACACACAAGCACCTCAGGTCCTCCTTTGGAAATAACTTCCTTGCACTCTGGACACGCACCCATTGCTCTAAGTCGCTAGATGATCACTGACAAATATTGAAAAATGGTAAGACAGCAAGAAACGAGCAATTTCAATAAAACAACCTGCTCAAATGCACCAGGAACAAACAAAGTCACAATTTACAAACTTTTAGTTAAAAAAAGAGCAAGAAAAACACGTGAAACTTCAAAACTCCGGAGAGCAGCAAATCGACACGTCAGCTCCGACCACCGTTACCATTACGTTTTTTTGATTTTTGATTTGCGATGAATGAAGAAGCCGAATCAAAAACTGAAGGCTATTTGAAAGCCTTGAGCAACCTTACTATTCAAAAGGCATCGCAATGTTCGAAAATCGTTGCACTAGGTGTATCGATCTCAAAGGGGAATATGTTGAAGAATAAATAGTAAGTTTGAAAGGGAACAGAGTTAACGATTTCGAGGTTGCATGGTGGGAAGCGAGCGCAGGTGTGAGTTTTACAATTTAAAAATATGAATTTTTTTCTTATATTTTTTTTAACTTCTGTTAAAATATTGCGAATAAAACCATGCCTGTAACTGACAATGAGCATCAGGTTTTTTAAAATACCTCATTGAGTATAATCTATAAATGTTTAAGATTTTTATTTCGTATCGCACATACATTTTTGTATATGCAGTTAGGTATTATCTGTTTTATATCCATTGAAATACTTCTATTTTTCATTTCCAGTCTTCATTAGGATGGCCATTAGTTACTTTTGGTAATCTTTTTTTAAATTA
>CAKNWW010305928.1:0-18365 GCA_932074435.1 Andricus kollari | reverse complement strand
GCTATTAATCTTTTAAATTCATTAGGTTCATGATGTAAAACTGTAACATTTTCCCAGTCAATTAAATGTCCAGTTTCAACCTGGTGTTTAGCTATGACTTTATGGTTTTTAGGATTTTGTCTAAAATTATCATGATGTTTTTTACTTCTAGTAGAAAGTAATCTACCAGTTTGACCAATATAACATTTGTCACAATTCAAACATTGAATTTTATATACTACATCAGTAAGTTGCAAATTATCTAATAAGTCTGCCTAATTTTATAAATTTATCAAGTTTTGAATCAATTCTAAAATTTGTTGTAATATGAAAATCATTTGAACTCCTTTTAATTTCAAAAGATAACTGTCCATGATAAGAAATAGACATTGTTGGTTTAAAAATTAAATTCCTAACTATATTTTTATTATTATAGTTAGATAAAAAATCTTTAATTATCCTGATGAGGAAAACTATTCGTTTTCGAAACGTCGATGAATTGGAATAAAGGATTCAGCAAATTAATTCTTTTTGGTCTGAAGTATGTCATTTTTACCATCTCTAACATTATATTTTTATTAATTATATCACTCAGACAAATAACATCGTTTTTCAACATCTTTTCTAACCTATCTAATGATATGTAACTATTCAACGCTATTAAGAATAATTCCAAGTTAAATATTACATAAATAATTTAATAATATTAAATATTACATAATTACCACAGCGCCACAAGCATGACCCAAAAATAAAAAAACTACATTTTTACGTATTATTGTTACTTTTTATCAATTTCCGTCGTCTTTTTCATACAAATAATTACTAATGGACAATTTAAATATTTGTCATGACTCTTCAAACAATTTTTAATTGTTTAAACAAATGTAGCTTATTTAAATAACTATTTATTCCCAAAAAATGTAAAAAATAATAGTATTTTCTGATTGAAATATAATAGTTTGTCATTACTTGGAGAAGTAAATTTTTTAAAACATATTATGTAACTATTTAAACAATTACTTATTGTTTATTTTTAACATTTCTAAAAATTCACCCAGAAATGTCCAGTTTTTTCTGAAATTGGTATCCTATGCTACTTTTTGTGGAATAATTACATAATTTTGAATCTAGAAAATAGGATCAGATCTAAAATCGTCCACAATTGAACAACCAAACAATTGATCATGACTCTTTGTTAGAAACTCACACCCCATTTTCTACCAGAATCAGGTGAACTCTTCAAAATCGTAGAATATAACGAATTTATGAACGAACAAGGAAAAAACGACAAATATTTTAAGACTTAGTTTATATCCGTCTGTTCTTAGTTCTTTCGAAGGCAGAAGAAAATTATTTGAGCCTAATAATAGGAAAAATAGAATCGAATCGCGAAATAGACAATAAATTCAATTTTTATCTTAGTGAACCATTAGAGAACAGAAATAACTCGAACCAAACCAGATCTCGTAAATTCTCGTAAACATGGAAAAGATAAAAAAGACGTTCACGAATTCATACAAATAATACAAATACAGACCACAAATCCAATAAGCAGGTAAGTAACGAAATAATTCGAGCAACATATTTTCCTTTCGGGAACAAAAGAGATAGCCCCGCTCATTTTCCAGAAGAATTAAAAAGATTTAAAAGAAGATATAGAATAAATAATCGCGATGTTCTGGAAAACTGAAAGTGTTGTTGATTGAAGATTCTAAGGATTGGAACTGGATACAAAATGTACATAAAGCGAAACAATTTTGAAACTTTTGAGGAATCAGAAGATTTAGGTAAAGAACGGGAAACTGAGTTATCTAAATCAAAAATTCGAGGGCAAGTTTGCAAATAACAGAACCTAAAATCGAGGACAAAAACGAAAAAAGCGTAATAACGGTAACGGGGATAAAAAAATCCCGAAAATAATGAAGAACATAAAAAGGAAAGTAAAGAGGGTTGAAAGGATAAGAAACCCGGAAATCAAAATAAAAACACTCAGGGTAAAAAACCGTTTAAAAATCGGTACCATTTTTCACTTTTTGGATTTTTATTTCAGCCTTTTCCGAACCAATATGAACAAAATCAAAGGTCTGATTTCAGACCTAGATTCCCACCTGATTTCCAGCCAAATTGCAATATTTAACCAAATGATTTGAGGCTCAAATCAAGAAGAAAATCAACCGTTGATCGAATTGCGAACAGAAAAAGCAGAAAATAGTGCGGGGAATACTAATAATCACCAAAAGAAAAACCCCTAAAACCCAAATTAGGGGGATAAAACTAAAAAAATCGGATAATAATCAAAATGAACAATGTAATACAAATTCAAAGAATCAATTTCACAAAACGCGAGCTTTACTGAAAACACAAATAATTCTAAATGTTATCATTGTGGATTAGCGGTTCATTTTAAAAGATCATGTCCATATTACGCCTACTGCCAGAGAAACTGGAAGGGCGGGTATCAGAATTGAAAATATTACAACCTATTACCGAATCGCCAAAAATGTTAAATTCGGATAAAGATGAAATAACGAAAACACGTTTTCACCTGATGACACAATTTGAAAATAGCCTATTTCGAATTCTAGTAAATACAGATGCCACAAAGTCTTATGTGAGCAAGGAATTACTAAAAAAATCCAGAATTGTAGTTCTTCAGTATTTAAACCCGTTTTTCTAAAATTAATGGTCGCGATCAGAGATAGAGTCGACATAATGGGACAAGTAGTGACTCCAACTATAATCTTGAAAAAAAAAATTCACTGTTCAGGTAAGTTCCAAAATTGCAATCTATACGTATTTTAGACACGGTTACGCTCACGAAGGAATAGTAAGGAGTGGTATCCCTGTAAGAAGGGAGTGGGACGAACAACGTCCAAGAATTCCTTAATGCTTGCCACGGCTGAAAACTTCGTGTCTAAATCACGCACAAGCGCACTGGCGGTTGCCATGTCAACGATGTCAACACGCGTCGGAAGTTTTGAACTTGTGTTTTGAACATTTCTTCACTGAAATTAACTTTATTCCGTACTTACGTAATCCATAAATCATTATAATAATTTTATTGTAGTACTTACAAGTTTCTAGATCTTTTTCATATTTTAGATGCCATTTTCCTTCTCGTTTTTAATTGAGGAACGTGATATACACCCAACAAAATAAAAACACAAACGAACATAACCTACGTATGCATCGAGATGTCAAAATATAACACAGGGGAGTGGGTAAAACACGTGACTGCGAAAACAGTTCTGCGCATGTGCGCGGCACGGACACGAAATTTTCAGCCGTGGCAAACATTAACGAATTCTTGGACGTCGCTCGTCCCACCTCTGCTCACCAAACACATAGGGTGATACCACTCCTTACTATTCCTTCGTGGTTACGCTAATCATTTTACGAATGACCTTAAACTATGAATCAAAAAGTTGGTGGTTACCAGGTAGTCATAGATATGATCATTAAAAATTTTAACTTTAGGAATAAACGTTCGATTAAAAAAAAAAGATGAAAATAAAGCAAAGAAATCGAAATTCGGTGGTACTATTAATTTGAAAATTACAAGAGAGCTTGACGAAAGCAATCCAAGGTTAAAAGATAGTTAAATCCCCCTAGTAACTATCAATTCTAAACAAACCCAAAAAATAAAAAAAGCTCAAAATCCTGTAACAAATCCTACAAAGGATATCCCCAAACTTCCCTAACCATATAACGATATCTCGGCGGGTTGATTTTACATCCCAAAATGGCCCCCAGTATACCTTGGATATCTTATAGATATTCTGGATATCCTTTTATCTCGAAAATGGGACTTTCTCTAAATCCTGAACGGGATATCCTCAGGATATCCCAACAACCTGTGAAAAATTCCTAGAAACCTGGAAGGATAATCATTAATATTTACTTTTTACTTCCCACATCATTGTCGCACTATATCGCTACCAAGCTGATCTCGAATATTCGCTAGGATTCGGTGGATACAAATTTTTTTAAAAAGCTAAAGGACTCTGCGTCAAATATACACGCATCGAAAAATTTGTTCTAGTAAAAGTGTATGGTTCTCATGTATTTTGGAGTCTAAGAAACGTCCATTTTTTTAGTTGTTTACATGCGGATTTTTTTTCATAGTGATAAACTGCAAAATGTATGAGAATCAGACATTTCCACTAAAAGACACTTTCTGTAAAGTGTACAACACACAACTTCAATGTTTTACTTTAAAAACTTTCCGAATTCAGAATATTCAAGATTCACGCTCGAATTTAAAGCAGCGCTAAAGTAACACCAACGACAGGAGCAGGCAGAGGGTAACAATTTGGGCTTGGCCTTGGTGTTGTTTACTTGAGCTGCGATGCGACTGGCGTGTGCATACTATGTAGTCGCTAGAGCTTCGGCAATAATGCAGAAAATTGTGTATACAATTCTATTGAATTTTATAAATACGATAATTTTTGTTTTATAAGGTTTCTGGGTAAGTTTCATTATTTCCTTTCATTATTATGTCATTTTTTTATCTAAAGAATGTTGAAATTTTATTCGTGAACATTCTTGAATTTTTAAATGGGATTTTTTCTAAATAGGATTAGTATTTGAATTGATTTAAAAACAGTTCCTTTTTTTTATAATCAATGAATTATCTACATTTAAATAATATTGAAAATACAGTCGAACTCTGATTTAACGTCGGTTTTGGGGCTGTCATTCGACCTGACCTACCCTAACTGAACCTGATTTAGCGTACCCCGCACACCCAGCGCAGCTCCTGACAAGCCTACCCGCGACGCGGCGTGAATTCTCGGAAACGGTAAATTCGGGAACGTTAAATCAGAGTTTGATTGTAGTTAAAACAATGCATAATACATAAAGTTTTACTTTTTTCCTATTGTAAATGTGCAGCTTATGTGCAAATAAAAAAGATTTGGAACTTTAAAAGATTTTCAGTTAAAACGGGGACATTGTATCTTCATTTCAACCAAAAATAGAATAGCAAAATAGAAAATAGAAGGAAGAATTAAAATTTTCAACTAAGTAATTTATTTGCAATCAAAAATAGAATAATTATTTTGTTTATACTCTCCCCCTTTCACGGGTTTGAGTCTTTACATAACCAGTACATGTATTCTTACAAACAAGCTTTATACTATCCTACTAACTATTTGCTACATATCGTCTTAAATTATTATTCTTATTTATAAAGGCTTAAAAATTTTCCCTGGGCTTCCATTTCCTCTTGCCACTATCAATCTCAAATTTTCCTTCCTTGGGAGTCATTTTTGTTCCTACCTTGTGCAACCAGCTCCCTCTCTCAGATCTTCCAGCTTCTTCATCAACTCCTCCCCCTGACCATTTTCATTCAGAATCCATTTCATTCTCTCTCCTATGACCGCCCCCCCCCTTCGTCTCATGTACACCACTCTAACACATGCAGCCATGTTTCCTGCTCATACCTACATACTCTACACATATTTTTTTCTTCATTCATCAAATACCTACATGCTCTTACACTCCCTCTCATTCTGAATCTCACCACTCTATTCCATTTGCTCTCCTTTTTAATCTGTTTCAGGTACTCTGGTTCCCCATGCCACTTGACCATTCTATACCAGCTGTTGTACCTTGAATCTGCGATCTTTTCCCATCTTTCCTCCCCTTGCCTTGCCTTGATCTATTCCTCTATTTCCTCCCACTCTCTAACCCTCACTTCTATACCACATTCAAAACTTATTTCATACCTCTCATCATCCCATTTTGAAAGCCCCACGTTAACCCTCCTCTCTTTATTCATAACCTCCCGCGCACACGCTTGTGCAATTTTGCTTCCCTCTCCCCTTCTTAGTTTCTCTTTGAAGTTCCAGGCTCTTTTTAATTGCCTGGCCACCGTTTTTGCTTGTCCTATTGCTTCCCTCAGCATATAACAGGGGCAGCTCCAACTCACTCCCATAACCCATCTCAAAAATCTCTCATTGAAACTTCTCATTCTCTTATGTTCTTTCCATCCCCAAATTTCCCCTCCATAGCTTAACACTGACCATACTATCACATCAAACCTACACACTCTTATCTTCCAGTCGTCCTTGAACCTTCTTTTTCCTATATCCCATACTTGTCTTATTACTTTACTCGCGCATTCTAATCTCTTTCCCACCTGCAGCTCGCTTTCTCCTCTCGTTTCGAACCCAAATCCTAGGTAGCAAATCTCCTCCACCACCACGCTATTTATCTTCCATGCGTACTCTAATCTACCCTTTTTATTTCTAAAACACATTATCTTAGTCTTGTTCACATTCACTGTTAAACCATTTTCTCTCACATAGTTTTCGAATACTCGCATAATCAGATTTATACCTCTTTTATCATCCGCTACTAGCACTGCATCATCTGCATATGCTAGTGAATACACTTTGCCTGTTCCTAATCTTGTCCCCCCTTTCCCTTTCCTGAGAACTTTTCCTCTTAATCTGCCAGAAGAAATAAATAGAAGTAGAAAGAAGAGAAAGTAGAAATAAATAGAAGTGGGGTCAACGGCCACACCCTTGCCTGAGCCCCCTAATTGTCCCGAAATCCTCTGATTTCTTATCTCCTATATTCACCCTTATGTTAGTATCCACAAATATTTATTTTATACTCTCTATTAAACCTTCGTCTGCTCCTCTCTCTTTCATGGCTGCCCGTAACACCCTCTTGTATAATGAATCAAATGCTGCCTTAAAATCTACAAACAGTGCGACTAGTTTCCCTTTCTTCCGCCTTAGGTTCCTATTGACTAGATAGTTGAGCACGTAGATGTTACCTGTTGTTCCCGTCCCTTTTCTAAAACCCGTTTGGTTGTGTGGTATACTTCCGTTTTCTTCCACCTGTCTTCCCAGCCTCCTTCGAACCACTTCCGCATAAACTTTATATCCCAACGACATCAGTGTTATACATCTATATCCCTCCACCCTTTTTCTCTCTCCTTTCTTAATCAACGATACTACCAGCCTTGTCTTCCATTCCTCCGGTCACCCTTCTCCTTTCCATGCCTTGTTGCAAATCCTCCGCATCTCTTCTCTTACCCCTAACCCTCCATATATCAGTGCTTCATTTTCCAAGCCATCTTCCTCTGTTGCCTTGTTTCTTTTTAGCCTTTCAATCGCTTCATTCACCTCTTCCGTACTAATCTTGCTTTCGCTGTCCTCGCCCCCCTCTACCGCTTTTCTTCCTTCGCCCTTTACCCCTATTTTTCAAACTTCCTAACAGCCCCTTCAAGTGCTTCGTACACTCTTTCATTCCTATTTCTTCATTTATGCCCTTCCTTTCTCCTCTTTCCCTGTTTATCACTTCCCAATCCCTCCCTTCCTTACGGGTATCTCTACTTCTTCCATGAACCTTTCTTTCTTCTTCTGTCTTTTCTCCTTTATCATTCTCTCCTGCTCTATCTTCCTCCTGTTGAGTTCTCCTTTTTCCATTACCCTTCTCATCCATTTTCTTACACTCTCCTTCATCCTATATTTCCTTTCCCTGCATTCATCGTCCCACCAACCACTCCTAAGCCCCTCTACTTCTTCTCTCGGTCTCACCTCTTCCCATACCTTATCAATCACTACTTTGAGTTTTTCTAGCAGCGCGACTATTCCTTCCACTTAAACTCCCTATCTCCTCGTTTTCTATTTTGCCTCTAAATTCTCTCAATCCCCCCCCCCCCCTGCCCATTTTCATTTTTTTCCCCTCTTTCGTAAAATGAATATTTTTGAAGTCCCTAAAAAGGACTACAGATCGAACTGGGTAGGAAATCAGATTTGTTACCGGAAGCTCATATGCTAGCTTCACTCCCGTGGTGACAGCTACGAGTTTTCTCACATGAGAACGTAAATGCTCGAAACCAGAATAACAGAACGGATGCTCTATCTCTTTATGTACCTAGCAAATAAGAGACAGATTATCTAGGCGAACGTACGCTGCGTACGTTTTGAAGTATGAACTGCTATTAACTATGGAATTCTGTAAAGTTACGTTACGTTACGAGGTAACAGTGATCCCAATGAGGTTCGTGATGCAAAACTAATCGTAGGTGGCAGCACCGAGCCGAGTACTACACCCTCTGTCGATGAGAGACGAAAAAAACATTGTGCTTCATGTACGGTTGCTTATAACTAAATATATGAGGATGCATTATCTTTAAATATATGCTTAGTGCTTATATGCGAAGGTGATTTATACTTTAAGTGGGAATTATACATACATTGGGATATATGGTAAACCTAACCTCACTTTTCATGTGACAGTCAGAAAAGGATTTATCAACCTTTTACAAATGCTATATGATAAATAATAATAAAAAAGTTTGAAAAATATATTTTGTTATGTTTACAAGGTATAAATGGCACTTTATACTTATTAATAAAATTTGTTTGATTGAAATTCGTATCTCATTGACAGAGGGTCTAGTACTCGACTCGGTGCTGCCACCTAAGATTAGTTTTGCATCATGAACCTCATAGATCTGCTCATGCTTGAACTGAGTTGCGCTCATTGGCTCAAGTTCGCGTCCTTATTTAAAACTCAAATACAGGCACGCACTACAGCCAATAAACGTCATTACAATCCATGCGAGTGCATACAATATCGTTTAGAGATTTCTTAATAAGGATGAAAAAATATTTTTCAGAATTAACAAACATCTTTGAATGATTTGAACATGTAAAAGATCAAGTGCGCATTATTTTTAAAGGAAAGTTTTATTTATAAAAAATATATCCTGTTCAGGACATTTCCGGGAAATCGCGTATTAAAAATTTGAACATCATTTCAGATAAAAAAAACCAGGTATATCTACTGTCTGTCAAAGAAAAAAACCGAATAACCAAACGAAAATAGGGCTAATGGGGGGGGCGGGGTCGTCTAAGAGCCATGGACCATCATTGCTGCAGATAGCATGGGACCATTGCCAATTTCTAAAAAGACAAAACACCAATATTTACTAGTTTTCGTGGATATCTTCACAAAATATTTACAGGTAATACCTATTGGAGAAGCGAACGGGATAATTATAGTCAGAATATTACAAGCGCGTAACTTTGCGTGGAGGAACATCGAAGATTCTCCACACCGATTACGGCACCAAATTCGTAAATAAAACTTTGAGAGAACTAACGGAAAAATTCAGGATAAGACATACGAAAACGCAAAAATATTATCTACAAGCTAACTCAACAGAACATGACAATAGAACAATAAAAAAATCAAAACTTACACAAATAACAGTTTTTTGTCGATGGAATGAAGGTTTTTGATCTACTTAGTCTAAACCTAAAATAGTTACGTATAGCTGTAAAAAAATTCCTCTCTATCTCCGCTGGGATTCGAACCCAGGTCTACAGATTGCCGGTCTGATGCTCATACAGGAGGGAAACGAGATTCATAATTTCTTTCACAACCTCTTACAATTGAACGACGATGTCGGTTCAAGTCTTTTACGAATTTATATTTCCGATCTTATTGAGTAATTGAGTTTTGATGTTATGCTTGTTGATCAGCGTAGTTTAATGTTTTTTGTCTGTGTAAGAGGACGTAACAGAAATTATCAGTCTCGTTCCTGTCCGCAGTTTGGTGATTAAGAGCACCAGACCGGCAAACTGTAGACATAGGTTAAGATTCCAGCGGAGATAGTCAGGAATTTTTTTCACAGCACTGGTCTATACTGATTTATGCTGAATAACAAACACAATATCAAAACTCTATTACATAAATAACGACCAGTCAACCGAGGACAGTTAGTTAGTTAGTTTTAGGACGGGCGAGGAGCCCATGGAGAGCTCCTCTGGCGCTCAAGCTATAAAGCCTATTGCGCCACACCCTTACTTATTCGCTCTCAGCAGTTGAACCGAGACCTCTTGACGAAGCCTAGTATGTCGACTACTGATCGCGTTGTAATTTCCTCTGGTCCCATAAAAAGGGCCCTGAGGGTCTGTTGCCTGAGCCCAGCAAATGCCGGGCACTGGCATAGTACATGCAGGAATGTTTCATCATTCCTGTCGCATCTCCTGCACTCTGTCGTGGGGTTATACCCCATTTTGTGCATATGATAGTTTAAGAGGTTGTGCCCAGTTAGGATCTGTAGCACTGTCCTTATGTCTTTCTTGGGTAAACCCACGATTTCCCTGGCTCTGTCCATCCTATGGGTATAACCCAGGATTGATTTCGCCTGACGGCAACCCTGGATCTGCTCCCAGTATTCCCAGTGTTTTGTTCGGATTCAGCTTTTAATGGCCAAACCGATACAGCAATACGCTATTCCCAGTACCGGTTCTGGTCCTATGTATTCACTTGCTGCGCCGCGTTTTGCCACCTTGATCCCTGTGTGACCAGGAACCCATATGAGAGCCACATTGTTTCTTTCTGCAAGTTGGTTTAATGTCTTTTTGAATTCCCAAACCAGTTCTGATATTATGTCTGGTTTCCCTATTGCAGGTAGTGTCACACCATGGCACGTGTTCAAGGGCTATATATGCCCTAAATAATTTCGTCAGAGGAGGGACGACCAAATCCATGCCTTTTTGTAAAAGCGCTGGATAAATGCCATCCGCCCCTGGTGATTTAAAAGGACAGAAGGATCCTACGGCCCATTCCACCTTCTTTAATCAGCGACCTTAGAGGCGAAATTCCAGTCGGCCCTCACCACCTCTTGGCCCCAGCCTTCCTCCTCTTGGTCGGTTCGGAATCGTTGAAATCCCGGAAAGTGAACTTCCATCAGGTGATTCAGCGTTGCTTCTTTGTCTTCAGCAAACTCTCCATTATCGAGCCTTATGAGCCCGAGGCGAGCTTCCTGATTTTTCGCCAGGATCTTGTGCAGCTTCGCTGTTTCCGGAATGTTTTTCGATTCCTCGCAGAAGCACCTCTAATCTTCCCGCTTATACTTTCTTATATTTTTATTGTATTCAGACTGGGCCGTCTTATAGATGTCCCAGTCCGAAGGCAACTTAGTTCTATTTGCCCGATTGCACAACATTCATGTCTTTTTACGGAGTCTTTCCAGGTGGGTATTCTACCATTCTGCTCCCTTCCTAGACTTAATTGTGCTTGTAGGGCAATTGCTCTCATATGATGTAGTCAGAGCCCTTCGTAGGAAATCTGCGGCGTGCTCTAACTCATCAATGGTACCATAGCTTGTAGGAAACTCCGCAATCCTCCCTTTGAGCTCCTCTTTATACGAGTCCGAAAGTGTATTTCTGATCTTCGAAACCACCGGTTTTCATAGGGTTAATCGAAACACGATAAATTTTTGTGGTCCGAGAGAGACTCCTCATCGGAGACTCTCCACGGTGCTTCCCCACACCGTGCGGTGAGAGTTTGCATTATATGCCAACAGCAGAGGGATTTTATTTTCCTGACAGTGCCGAATTAGAGCCTTCACCCCTCTAGTAGGCGGAGGTCCCCCGGCATGGCCAGGGAAATAAGCCGAGGCGATAAACACCTCTAGCCTTTCTCCGCTACTGCCCCTGAGTCTCGTCTTAATAACAGTGAGATCTCTAAAGTAGAATTTAGGCACCAAGATCGCATCCATACCCTGGACGGCTATGCATGCCATTGGCGCTTTTCTCGTGGCCCCTTATATATGGAGCCACATCCTGGCAAGCCACTAATCCTTTCCCTATATAACCAGGGTTCTTGGATTAGGGAAATTCCTGTCTGCACCACTGACAAGCGCCTGGCCAGAACCGCCGAGGCGCCTTTGCTGTGGTGCAGATTAATCTGCATCATGGGGATTCCCGTCTCAGCCATTAAAAGGCTAATTCAAGCCCCCTAGATTGGGTAGGTAATGCAGAGCCGCAAAGGCTCCAGAAGTTCGCACCGGTCGTGGTGGACTGCCCCCTGAGGAGCCTTCCACCACTGGCGGTGGGCTAGAAGAGGGTCCCGGAACGGGCCTCTCTTGACACGGCGATCACATCGTAGCTTGGGAGCATGAGAACTCGCGCCCTCGATATTCGACGAGGCTTTGCCATTACCCCCTGGAAGGATCGCTCCTTAGTTGAAGTCCCACTGACCAGAGTCCGTCAGTTCCCCAGAGTAGCTACACCTCGCGATGCAGCCTCTCTGGTTCACCTATCCAGACCTATAGCCCTATGAGACCCATAAGTCCTCCCACCAACAACAAGGTCTCAACCTAGGACAGACATATTGACGATTTACAGTTCGCAATAAACCTGGGTAGCAATATAGAATTTCAGAATGTAGACATACTGATGGACAGACTGAGGAGATTACAAATAATATAAGAAGAGGTTCCAAAACGGAATGGTTTTCGTATGCGAGTGAGTGTTGTGGGTGAAGCTGCAATGTGGGTGGGCCTCGGGGTCCGGGGCGGAGGCCAGGCGGGGTCGAGGGGCGGAGTCCCCGTGGGGGGTTGGGGGAGGGGCTAAGCCCCCGTAAGAAAGAGTACAATCTTTGATCATAAATACAACAATCATTTTCAGCTTCTTCTTGAAAGTTATATTCCTTAATTTGAGTTGAAAATTCATCTCTTCGGTTCAAATTTTTCTAAACTGGGAATTTAATTATACAATTTTTGGTTGAAAATTTATCGTTTTAACTTGAAAATTCATGTATTTTGTTGGAAATTTTTTGATCGAAAATTAATCTTCTTGGTTGAAAATCCATCTTTTTGATTGAATATTCAACTACTGCAGTTATAGATTCATCATTTTAATTGAAAATTTATCTTTTTTGGATGAAAATTCAACTAATTGGTTGAAAATTGATATATCTTATTTAAAAATGAAAGTATTTGTTTAGAAATGTATATACTTTGTGGAAAATTTGTCTTTTTTTTGTCGTTGTTATCGGTTGACAAAAGACTCGCAGGCTTTCGTGCAATCTTACTCACGTCTTGCTGCGTGTTGCCGACCGGCATGCGCTGCAGTCTGTACAACTGTATTGTACAGTCTACAAATATCAGTCATATGTACCGCGCATGCGTCAAAAGAGAGAGACAGGAGAGTGTCGCCGCTTGGACCAAAAGCGCATGCGCGCACTCTGTAAAAGTATACTTTTCCGGCGGCCGGCCGGAAAAATACCCCCTCCGGCAAACGAGAACTTCGCGTCCCCCAAACAGGCCGAGAATGATACGAAAACCGTCCGGTTTTGCATAAAATATATAACAAGCAAAAAAGAAACAGGCTAGCCGTTACAGCTTAAGGAGAAGATCGATAGAACACAAAGTAGGTGACAACGTATTAAAAGTAGCTACTTAATTATCGAACAAGGCAGATAAAAAAGCGGGCTAAACTTTACTTTTTCCCCAACTATCTACGAACTAAAAAACAGCCAAGGAAAAGTATACCTTTTTCCTTGAGAAAACAGAAGAAGGTACAGAAATAATAAAAATACAAACCTTAGGAAGAAAGTACAAACAGCGGAAAGTAATGGTGACTATGCAGTTAAGCGCGGATAGCAGGAAATAAATTTACTCTCTTTTTCTGATAATGAGCTGAATTTTATAGTTTAAATTTGATTTGAAACTCAAAAAAAACGTACGACTAAATAAAACAACCACACTTTTCAGGACCAGCGAGCTAAGTCTAGCTCCGTCGAGCCACAACTAAGACCAGCGGCCTTCTGCCACGGCCTAGCTGTCTCACTCCGAATGTAAGTGGCAATAAACATTATTATTTTAATCGAGGACTTCATTGTTTTCACTAAATATCTCAGCGTCCAAATCCCATTTTTGCTCATCGGTAGGCCATCCCACCATAACCCTTTTCAAATGAATCGAAAAAAGCCGGGACACAGAGCATGTTAGTTGCAGGCACTGTGTTCCTCGCTGACATTTCGGACGACAACATCAACAGGAGAAGATTGTTGTATCTGCCTCGAAGAGCCTCCTTGGTAGAAGTTACATACTGAATAGGGTTTTCAGGTGCGTCAAGGTATAAGTAGGTCTCTTCTGAAACAAAATATCTAATGGCGATATCGTTAACAAACTTTAGGATGTCGAAAAAGCGAGCGAGTCTACCTCGCTTCAGATCACCATGCTAATTAATTCATTTTACACGCAAACGTGAACTGATCCATATGGTGGCGCAGCTGCGCTTCTGCACGAATGATGTGTTCCGATCACATCAAACCTTAGCCAGCGCTTTTGCATGCAGTTGGATATGGTTGCTTCAGGTGAATCTTGGCGCACTTATCTAACTTAAATTCCATTCTTATTTTCGCGTGCACTTGTCAACGACCTTTGGGGGAAGGTTCAGCCACTCTACGTCAGAAGTACCGAACTGAAGTTCATACAGATATCGATGAATCCTATGACTTAGAATAACAGTGAAGTAAATACACATCGTGTTTCGAGAAGTTGCCTTTCTTCGCGTCCTTCCACCAACAGCTCCATAATAGGCTCTTCGGAATATATAAGTATGTCAAAGGCATGCACCTTAAGTCTTCTGTCTAACGCCGTCAAGGTGGTCGCGGAATACTGAATCTTGAATGTCTTCACAACAGGATTATTCTGGGTACAGCACATATAGTCGCAAATGGACGAGACCCTCTTCTTAAAATGGCCAGGAAACACGAAGAAGTGGGTAAAGGAGTGTTTCTGTAGAAAGCAGCGGAGGAGGCTGCTGAAAAACTTGGCCCTGACTTCAATATCAGGGGTGTGCAAAATGCATCAAATATCAGCCATTGCGAGTACTCACTCCTGAAGGCCCGGATCATGAAAGCACAGGAGAAAAGCTTCCGCGAACAGCTCCTCGAAAAGAGGATGCACGGCAGACGCACCTGTCAATTAGTAGGTTCTCTCGGCAGCCTGCTACACCTTTTTTCGAGACACGTTGTGAAAAGAAAGAAGTTGTGAAGATCTTAGACAGCGTGTTGAAACCAGTTATTGGCCTGTAAATCTTTGGGTTGGAGAAGTCGGTAGGAAACTAGTGCCTCTTAACACCAGCCACTGCGGAATGGGCTTTTCCAACTTTAAATATGAAGTGAATATGCGAGCCGGATGTTGGTGATTAGAAGTAAACTTCTTCCACCAGAATTTCTTGATACCATATGGTCCTACAGCGGAAAAGTTCTACGTGCCCCTAAATGCTTTTTTTACATCTTCGGCAGTTATTTATGGACATTCCTTCTCAGTTGTTATGAGGTTGTCGCAAAACTCCTTGAAGCGGATGATATCTCTCCCTCTTCTGTGTTCTCCTCCTTGCGTCAGATAACACCCGTATTTGGTCAACAATAAGCTGCTTGATTTTCAGCAGTTTTGACTTGATCAGTGCGTGATGGTAGATCCTCAGTTCTTGGGCGAACTTTCAAACCCTTTCTGTGAACGGACTACCAGATGTTATGTAGTCAATCACACACTGAATACGTAACGCATTCTGTCTTGTCCATCTAATCTTCTTGTTCAGTTGATTCAAGCGTCTTTTGGTCTTTTGATCCATCGTAGGATTTAGCCTTCGATTTGAATCAGCCAAAGCTCTCGCAGCACCATGAACTGAAGAATTTATGGTCCAGAGGTCCCTGCTTTCAGCAGTTTTTCTAAATGTCGGTTCCTCCTCTTCGTATGTGACTTGTTCCTACAGCGGTTGAGGAAGCGCTCCGCGTACGTATCCCTTTTTCGAAAGATAGACGACTTGATTTCGCAATGATTGATGCGAAACGTGCTGAAGCTCTGAGTGTTTCTGGCACCACAATGTGTGTATACGCGCTATAAAGCCTCCGTGAACCAGGGTAATGCTGGCATCTACATTACTTTCAGCACCACGAACTCTAGGGTAATCGGCACTGTTTGCCGATCCATTGTCGGGTGTTTTGCGCATTCGATTGGTTTGAAAAGTATCTACAACTTTTTTGTGGTTTGGTGGTGTCATTGCTGTTCCCATGAGCAGCTAGAGAAAGGGTTCGTCGGTCCTTGTAGAGCCCCGCATGCAAGGATAAGGCTGCATACTCTGAGAGGTCGCCCGGTATCTCAGAGTCACCGTTTGAGACACATCACCCAGGTGCCATTCAGCTTTCGGCAGGGTTGTTACTCCGCCGCTTGGTTTTTTTTCGGTTGGCTCCACTGGTTATTTGATCAAGAAAATAATAATTAATTAACTGTTACTCAGGGCGAATGAAAAAATTTCATATTATCAGAGTGGTTGGCCCTAGTGAAGCATTCAAATGAGACAAAACAAGAAAAAGTCAAGATCAATCATTTTTATCAAAGTGGGAAAGTGATGCTCAATTTAAAGGTTAGTTTTTTCTGGTTTTTGTTTTTGCTCAAACCATGTTATCTTAGACACAAAAGAATTTAATTGAATGTGCGTATAAGTAAAAAATATTAGCAGCTTGATTTTTGTCGTAGTAAAAGAAGCATTAAACATTTTTAAGAAATTTTTAACATTTTGTGCCATTTTATATACATTTATGTATACATGTGTTTAGATACCATGTTCTTTTATTTTAATAATTACTTATAATATTATTGTACTTTTTGAAACTTTTGAACAAAATGTTTTGAAATTCACTATGGAGTTTTGAATTCTAAAGCCCTCTGTTTCTGCCATTCGCAATTATTTATAAACTGTAATATTTATAAGTGCTATGATACCGACGGAAACTTGAAAAATTCGAAATTTCACTACCAATCAAGAAATGATATTTGATTTATTAGTTGATGTATGGAATGCTTGCTTAGATACGTTTTCTCCTTTTTATATTGGTTAAGACCATTTCCAGGCAATAATGCAAGAGGATATTGTAGCTATTGTCATATCGATATAGTAGTAGTATAAACGTTTATTCTTCAGCCTGTTGGCCTCAAAAAATTGACTTGCTTACGCTTTCCATTTTTACATAATTTTCTTTAATCTAAGCCTTAAAACTAACATACATACATACCTTATCTCTAAGATCGCACGCTCTTATCGCCTTGCCTTCCTCGCCTCGCTCGCATGTCCCTACTCTCTCGCTTCCGCGTCTATTACCTAATGCTTATCTACTATTTACAATATTTACATCCTACCTATATCTACTTCCTCTCTTATTTACAATCTTTCCTTCTCCATTCCTCTTCCTCCTTCCTTCTCTTGTTCTCCATCCTACCCAACACTCCCTTCACCCATGCTACTGCCCTTTTGTCCCCCCTTTCATGCATCAATACCTCCATGCTCATTCCACTCCTTTCCACCTCTACACACTCCTCCAGCCAGTGCTCCACTTTTGCATACCCCTTCGCACACAGTTGACACATTCTCTTTTCCCAAGAGAGCCAGAATCTATTAAAAGCCTCCATGCACCCACATCTCATCCTCGCTATAAGCTCCTGACTTCCTTTCTCTCCTTTCTCACACAGATATTGCGCTCTCGCCCGTTGCATAATCCACACATAGTTTCCGTTAAACCTTGACTCTCTTATTCTCTCTTCCCCTGCTGTCTTCTCTCTCTCCATGCCTTTTTTCTTAAGCACCTCATATACCTTCCTTCCTTTCTCATGCATCCTTCTCACTTCATCCATCTGTAGTCCATTCGGTCTAAAATACCTTTCCCTTTCAGCCTCCATCCTCCCACCCCCTCTCCTGTTCTCCTTCTCACACCAACACTCTCTAGCCAGCTTACTTCCCCCTTCTTCCCAAAAATTTCTCCTCATATTTACACGCCCGACTCCCAGCTATAATCCCTATACTCGTTCTCCCCGTCTCCCTCCTGACAATATAATTAGGCATGTTCCTTGCCAACCCCAATGTCCAGTTTACACACCTCTCCTGTGTCCTATTTACCTCTTCACTTTCCTTCCACCCCCATACCTCTACGCCATACAATAGCACACTCATCACTAGCGAGTCAAACAATTTCATTCTCCTTTCAAAATCATCTGCGAATAACTTCTTTCCCAACCCCCAAACCTGCCTTATCACCACATTTGCCCTCCTCACTCTCTCTTTTATGTGACCATCCACTCCCCCATTCCTCCGAAACACGAGTCCCAGGTACACAAGCTCTTTCACCTCCTGCACCGCCTCTCCCTTCCACCTCCACCCCCCTCCCTTATCCCTCCCACCTCCTTTCCTGAACACCATAACCTTAGACTTTGCTGCATTCAGCTCTAACCTGCTCTTATCCAGGTACCATCTCAACATCTTCATCATCTCCTTTAAGGCCTCCTCGCTCTTTGCCAGCAACACTATGTCATCTGCATACGCCAGTGACCAAATTCTAACCCCTCCTATCCTGACTCCTCCTACCACCCCGGCCTCCAGCTTACTTTCCATATCCGCAATTAAAATCGCAAAAAGCATTGGGCTAAGCGGACATCATTGCCTTAACCCTCTATCCATCCAGAATCCCTCCGAAATCCCCTCCCCTCCCCTTGCTTTATCTTTGGTCTCTTCATATATCTCCCTTACCCTCTCGATCAGGCCCCTCTCCACTCCCCTCTC
>CAKNWW010305925.1:1541-11948 GCA_932074435.1 Andricus kollari | reverse complement strand
GACAATGATTAAATATTATATTGAATAATAAACCTGTTGACATTAGATATTCTTAATTTTCTTTGTTGCTACTGGAGGACGTTTCTGAATCTTGATCCAGTTTGTTCATTTTATTGTCAGATTTCTTCGATGTATCAGATAGATATTCTTGACTGTGATTGAAAGGTGTTGATGAATCTTAAGCTTGTTTTTTCGTTTCACATTCATTTGATGCAGGGCTCACCACTTTCAGCAGGTGCTGACTGACACAAGTGCATGACTGCCACCAATTTTCTCGGTCATTTTCTTCTTCGGTTTCCAGGAATCCTGGAAAGGGTTTCGGTCGTTCCTGTCACGGCTCGTTGCGGCTCATTGTTCACACCGAAGGGTCTGATTTTTTTCTACTTGAATTCACAATACATTAGATTTTTTAATTTCAAACGCTTATTTACCGTGAAGGATTAGGGACCAGTCGAACGACAAGATATATGATTGTCTGTTTCTGGGTCTGTTTGACCTAGTCTCGCGACTGCCACTGTCATAATTTACAGACACTGACTGCCTTTTGGTGAGCCCTGCTTTGATGTATCAGATCGATATTTTCTTTTATTTGAGGCCAGCTTATTAATAAATTCAATTAGTTCCTTCTTCGTTATAGTTCGCAGTGTGATTCTGTTAATCCACATATCGTTCGAATTTTAAGATAGTAGGTTTAAAAGATTCAAAGTAGGGTCAACATCAAGGAAGAGAGGTGTTATAGCGTGAAAGTAGGTTCTTGAATTGGAAGAATGAAGCTTCTAAATATTCTAAGTAGGGCCTGTAGGTTCAAATGGAGTCAAAGTAGGCTCTAATGTTTCATTCTCCAGCAGGGTCTAAATTTCGACTCGGGCATGGAAATTGATAACTTTGCATACATCAGTAGATTACCCAATAATTTCGAGATACAGTAGGATTGGACATAGGCACACGATAAAAATTGTAATACTGTGATATTTCAGTAAGTTCTGTGTAATCTTTCTTTACTATTTCTTCATTTTGAAATAAAATTACCATTAACATTTCATTTACTGAATTATAGATATAAGTAAAATAACTTGTTCTGTATTCCCTTTTGAAATAATATTGATAGAGTAAACGTACATTGTAAGCTTCATGGTACTTGCAATAAATAAAAGATGTGATGTAAAACAACAGACTTTTTTACTTGAGTATTAGACAGTCCTGGCATATAACTAGCGAGGGCTTGCGGCTGCTATTATTATCTGGAATTATCCGTACTGCTTCTAACGATAGAAAATCATGAATTAAAACGGATAGTCAAAAAGTTTTTTGAAGAAAGGATTGAAGAAGGATGAGTAATGATTGGCACGGATTAATATTCTATCTGTGTTACATAATGATAAAAATCAAAGTATTTCGCGGATAGACAAGGATTAGGTGACGGATAGAAGGATTGAAGAGGATAAGCTTTGATTGTCACGGATATCTTTACAATCCGTGATAGGTGACGAGATACAATGGAGGTAGCATGCGGATAGAAAAGAATACGTGACAAATAGAAAATTATGGATATGAACAGATAGACAATACATTATATGGAGAAAGGATTGAAGATGATAAGAAATGAATGGCATGGATTAAGATTCTATCCGTGTTAGTAGGTCGCGGGTATACAAGGATAGGGTGACGGATAGAAAATTATAGATCAGAACGCATAGCCAATTCTATCTGGGGAGAATGGAATAGAGAGGATTAGTAATGATTAGCACGGATAAGTATTCTATCTGTGTTACATAACGAGAAAAATCAAAAATCAAAGTAGGTCGCGGATATACAAGGATAGGGTGACGGATAGAAAATTATGGGTTCGAACGTATAGCCAATTCTTTCTGTGGAGAATGGAATAGAGAGGATACGTAATGATTGGCACGGATAAGTATTCTATCCGTGATAGTTAACAAGGAATGTCAAAGTAGGTCGCGGATAGAAAAGGATAGGGTGACGGACTGGAAATTATGGATTGGAACGGATAGGCAATATTTTTTGTGGAGGACGGATTAAAGAGGATAGGTAATGATTCGCATGGATGAGAATTCTATTTGTGATGGATATTATGGCATGTCAAAGTAGGCCTCGGATAGACGAGGATAGGGTTGCGGATAGAGATTCATGGGTTAGAACGGATAGAGAATACATTGTTTAGAGAAATGATTAAAGAGGATAAGCATTGATTGACACGGATAAATTTTTAATCCGTGATAGGTGACGAGATTAAATCTGAGTAATTGGCGGATAGATAAGGACTGAGTCCCGGATAAAGAATGAAGGATTGAAACGTATAAGTATAAATACGGATATTAATACACAAAAACGGATACAAAAGGATTAAAATGGATAGTTACACCGGATAAGATTATTATTCAAACGGATAGATGGATATCCAACGGATTGAAGAGTATAAAAAAGTATTCAGCCGGATACTTATGGATAGATGACGGATTAAAACGGAAAAGGTTTCAATCTGTTTACTTCCATCAGGGTAGAGCAGTATACTCTGTTCCACGAGAGAACGAATATGGCCGCGCAAGTGTTTATGAATGAAGGCGTCAACAAAATTTTTTTCATTTGGTCGACAGCCAATCGCTGTTAAAAGAGGACACAATTGTTTTCAAATACACTGACCCAAGTTTTTTCCTAAATTTTGTGTAGTCTCACTGAGGGCCAGATGAGCGGACCGAACGTGACAGTTACAATAGGCCATAAATATTAAGGGACTTTCCAGACAAATACGAGGGTTGCCTTTTATATGTTGAGCCTAATAATGAAAAGACAATAATTGATCATCGAAAATGGCTTTATTGTTTTTCAAAGTTTTCTACCTGAAACTCAACACACTTTTGCATGCGCTTGAACCAATTTTCGAAACATTTTTTCCACTCCGATTGAGGCACCGCCGAAACATGGATTTTGAACGCATCAACCGCTTCTTCAGGCGTTTTCAGCCCTCAAAAAGTTCCTTGTTGCAGCGGATGTGTGAGAGCTCGCATTGTCGTGGTGGAGGATGATTCGTCTTCGGCGGCTGATTACCCTCATGTTTTCAAAGATCTCTGGTAAACAAATGGTTGTATACCATTCCGAATTGACCGTCCGACGTTGCTCCAACGGCACCGTTCCTACGTGGCTGGTTTTTCCAAAAAAACAGGCAACCATTTGCTTCGAAGTGCTTCGTGCGCGAACAACTTTTATCGGATTTGGCCCATCTTGGAAGATCCACACAGTCGACTGCTGTTTAGTTTCGGGCTCATAAGCATAAATCCATGTTTCGTCATCTGTTACGATATCATAGACGTGCTTTGAATCACAGCGATCGAATTTTTTCAGCATTTGTTTGGACCAATCCACACGAGCCTTTTTTTGAGCGATTGTCAAGTTA
Organism: Andricus kollari; assembly: GCA_932074435.1. NCBI lineage: Eukaryota > Metazoa > Arthropoda > Insecta > Hymenoptera > Cynipidae > Andricus > Andricus kollari. Next base: position 8,536 of record CAKNWW010305925.1, on the reverse strand, counting down.
TGTGGGATCCAACGGCAACACATTTTTTTGACAGCCAAATGTTGATGTAAAATTGCTTGCACGCTGGTCCCACTAATGCTTAAGGATGCCTGAATCTCACGATAAGTCACATGACGATCTTGCATTATTAGTTCACGCACAGCATCAATTTTTTCTGGGAAAACGACTGATTTTGGGCGACCTTCACGACTTTCGTCACTGAGCGAACTGCGGCCACAATTGAATTCGTTGTACCAGCATTTCACAGTGGCCAAGGATGGAGCTTTATCGCCAAAGTCGAAGTGAGTTGATCGATGCACTCTTGTCTTGATAATCCACGTCGAAAATCGTAAAAAATCATCGCACGAAAATGTTCACGATTCAATTCCATTTTTTCGCTGAGACAATATTTTCAAGTCACTGAAAACAATACAGGTTATGCTCAAGTGACAAAACGTTCTGAAGAAGGTTATGGTTAAAAAGGTCAAACTTTCAATTGGAATCGTCAGATGGCACCTATAAAATCTAGTATTGCCAAGGCTCAAAATATAAAAGGCAACCCTCGTACTCACGCCTACGATTCCCCTTCTTTGACAAGCTGCGCGCAGAGAACGAAATTTCGTCGTTTCGAAAATTCGTTCTCTCGTGAAACAGAGTATAGACCCTTCAGTTTCTCATAGCCTGGAAGCTAGGCAGGCCTACCCGACTCCCAAGTTAGAAATGGCATGGGAGAGACTTTAGGAGGGGCAAGGAGAGTGCAGATTAGTTGTGTTGATGGCGGTAGGTGGCATTGGTATAGAAATGAAAAGAGCCAATAGGAAAGCGGATTGCGTGAAACAGCTGGCGGTGATATTTTTTGAATTTGACGTGGTGTGATTTGAGGTTATGTGTCAAAAGTGTAATAATATTGTAAACCGTGAAAATATTTTTATTGAATTTATTCAGCGATGGATCGACAGAAATGTGTAGTGACAGGGTGTGCCACGAGGCAAGTACGTGGTAAACAGACCGTAGGTAATCAATTTCCAAAACATGGAACGTCATGGATTGAAATGACTGGAAATGATGATTTGAAAAAACTTACTCTAAAAGAAATAACCTCGCAACGGTTTTTCATTTGTATGAAGCATTTTGACAGTAAGTTTTGTAATTATACGCAAAATGGAGCAAGACAATTAGCTGCAAATGCTCTACCAACATTGCATTTACCGACGAAAGTAGAGAATGACGGACCAACAAAAATTGATTTGGCGCGGGTGGGAAATTTATCGTCGACCTCAAAGGTAAACATTTTACCGGCATTCGAGTCTCCCTCCGTAGGAAAATTAACTACTGAACGAAATTCTCTTAGTTCCCCAGGAATAAGAGAAAGTTCTTTACATAGGTAAGTTATGATATCCTTTATATATTTATCCATATTTCCCATTTCGCTATATTATGAATGAGAATGAATGTATTTAAAAAATACCAGAAAGTAACGTTAAAATTTAATTAACGGTGTTAGAAATGTAGATCATTAAAAAATTGTGGGTGTTTTAAATATTTACATTTTTCAATGTGGGATATACGTTAAAGCGGTTAAGTTACTGAATTTTGTGAAAATTTTAAAGTTACCTGTTTTTTTGATAATTCAAGAAATTTATTATATAACAATTTGAGAAATTGATCATTTTATAATTTTAGTAATAATTAAGTTTGGAAAATGATAATTTTATGATTTGAGAGGTTAATAATTTTATAATTTTGTAAATGGATAATTTTAAAAGGTGACAATTTTATCATTTTTTTATTGTGATAATTTTATAATTGGAGAAATTGATAATTTCCTAATTTTAGAAACTGATAATTTGAAGGTTGATAATTTGAGAAGTTATGATAATTTTAGATTTTGATCATGTTATAATTTTAGAATTTGATAATTTTAAAAGCTAAAAATTTTATCATTTGATATTGTGAAAATTTGATAATTGGATAAATTGATCATTTTATAATTTTAGAAACTGATAATTTGAAGGTTGACAATTTGAGAAAAATTAATTGACAATTTGAAATTTTGATCATTTTATACTTTTAGCAATTAATAAGTTTGGGAAATTATAATTTTATAAATTGAAACGTTAATAATTTTATGATTTTAGAAATTGATCATTTTAAAAGCTGAAAATTGTATCATTTGATATTGTGAGAATTTCATAATTGAAGAAATTGATAATTGTAGAAACTGATAATTTGAAGTCTGACTATTTGAGAAAGTAATAATTTGACAATTTGAAATTCTCATCATTTTATTATTTTAGCAATCAATAAGTTTGGAAAATAATAATTTCATAATTTGAGAAATCAATAATTTTTCGATTTTAGAAACTGATAATTTGAAGGTTGACAATTTGAGAAAGTGATAATTTGACAATTTGAGATTTTGATCGTTTTATAATTTTAGAAATCAATTAGATTGGAAAATGATAATTTTATAATTTGAGATTTCGATCATGTTATAATTTTAGAACTCGATAATTTTAAAAGATGACAGTGTTATCATTTGATATTGTGACAATTTGATGATTGGACAAATTAATGAATTCCTAATTTTAGAAACTGATTTGAAGGTTGATAATTTGAGAAGGTGATAATTTTATAATTTGAGATATTGATAATTTTATAAATTTAAAAATTGCTTATTTGAAAAGTTGATAATTGTATAATTTAGAAACTGATCATTTAAAGGTTGATACTTTTAGAAATGAATAATTTGATAATTTTAGATGTTGATAATTTTAAAATTTGATAATTTTAGATATTGATAATTTTATAATTTGGAAAATTGATGTTTTGAAAATGGATGATTTTATAATATTACAAATTGCTAATTTTCGAATATAACTTAGAAATTCAATCTTTCTATTTATTTAACAAAAGTGACACATCCATCTTTTTTGCATTCAAGCCTAGAAAATTCAGGAGGAAGTTAGATCTGCTTATGGAAGAAGACGTAACTAAGTCTCAGGATAAGCCTCTTGAGATGTTGATCGCAGCTGATGAACCCAAAAATGCAGTACATATCTTGCCAGCCGAAGTCGTGCATTTTTTGAATCCGGAAGTACAGGAGGAAGGAAAGGAAGCCATGGAGGTAGGACAAATTGAAGGCGATATTCATCAGGAAAGGCAACAAAAGGAAGAGATGAAAGGGTAAAAATCAAAGACAAGAGAGCGCGTTGCAGTTGACGAGAGGATGAATGCATTTCCGAAAAGGTCGAATCAAACCGATTGTCACAGACTGAGACTTCGACCTAACAATCGCTCGGTATTTCGCATATGTGAAATGACAACGCCTTTAGAGAAAAGGCTGTATTGTCAACTGCAGGGGGCAAGAGAGGAAAATGCTAGACTGAAAAAAAGCCGCAAGGTATTTTAAATTGTTGCAGCATTATGGTCGCGCGACATTTAAAAAAAGTCAGAATCGTCGAAGGTTTCAAAAGTTTAAATTAATTTTGTCCTGCACTGAATGAACGATTGTAACTGAATTCATTTTTATTTATTTAGTTTAGAAATTACACAAACCTTCAACTTTCCTTAACTTTATATATTTATATATTACTATATATTTAATTTTTATGTATGTATCATGTTTTGTTCGCTTAATGCTCATAGATGCTGTGCTCTCAACTTTTGACTAGAAAATTGTGTTTGTCCGTCCGTCCGTCTGCTCGTATGTATATTGTCCGTCTATTGCTTAATTGTAATGCTGTGGAATTTATTGCCAAGTAGTTTCTTTTGGTCAACTCAATTGATTATTTTTTGTGTATTATATTTAATTTGATTTTGGTTAGATTTAAGAAGAACAAAGTTTTGAAGAGTGTGGCAGAGTGTAGTCGCAGTAAAAAATATCCTCAATTTACGAAAGTCTACAGAAAAATGTCTGGTGTGCAGCAAGAATTGATTAATTTATTGTTCAAAAATGCAAGCAAAAAACCGCACGGTAGAAGATACACAACAGAGGAAAAAATTATATCTCTTTTGATCTTTAAACAGTCCCCAAAATGCTACAGAAAATGCTAAAAAATATTGCTATGGATACAGGCGTTACCGAAGACACCAAATTGCGATTAGCAGAAGCAATAAAACTTTGTAAGACAGAGAGTTTTCATGATGCGAATGGTGGAGTCTGGAGACAAAATTCCCCCAACATTTAACTTTTGTAATGGTCAGACAACAACAGGACAACTAATGCGTTGTATTAAGGAAGTGATTGGTGCCGTAAAGGAGGCAGGCTTCACGGTAGTTGCGACCGTTTGTGACGGAGGTTCTAGTAACCAGGCTGCAATCAATACTTTTATTGAGAATACAAAGAGAATAAAAGGAGAAGATCACTTTCTAAAATATAAGTCGTATTTTTTTGAAAACATAATAGTAAATTTGTCACAATTTCCAATAACGAGTAATTTTTTTATCTTACAATTTTTCCAGGCGGTACATTTATTATACATGGCATGGACATCATTCCGCTGTACGATCCACCTCATCTTATCACGTGTGTCCACAATAATATGCTTGAAAAGGATCTCGAATTCGATCGGAAGTTCGATAAAAAAGAAGAAGAGAGAATGTTTGCGAAATGGGAACACGTTATAACAGCGTACGAGATAGATACCTTCGGCGGAAATGATGTTCGTCACGTTCCAAAATTGACTATAAGACATGTTTATCCAAGCCGGATTAATAAAATGAGGGTCATGATGTGCATGAATGTCTTCAGTGGAAAACTGGCAGCGCGAGTGGACGGTTTGGCAGGAGGTCCAGGTATGTTAAACTTCTTATTTAAAAATAAACTTTTTCTTAAAATTAGTCCTTTTGAATTGAAAATTAATCTTTTTTGGTCAAAAAGACAAATTTCTCATTTAGAAATAAACTTTTTCTTAACAATGATCTTTTTCGTCGAAAATGTAACTGTTCTGAATTACTTTTTTTAATAGTCCAGGTATTTTTTTAAAGGCGTTGATCAAATTTCTTTCAATTCTGCGTGTATCAGAACAATTTCTTTCCTACACAGTACGTTTTCCTATATTTCAGAACGAGCGACGGCCAGTGGTCTTCAAAAAATTCCTTTTCACGGTGTGAACACAGCTTGGGTTCTTGCATTTTTCAACAAGTTGTCTGACGCCTTCAATGGGAGAGTAAGAGTTGATCCTCACAGTGAGTGTAGGACCCTGCTTACAGATGCCAGTTTTCGTCTCCCATTCTTTGATGAAGCCATTGCTGTTATCTCTCGAATGCAGTATGTGGAAAAAGACACCAAAATACCCAACAGACAGCCATCGTGTTTGAAGAATCTTATAGAAACAATTCGAGGCTTCAAACACTTGTGGTACAGGTTGAAGGAACTAAAGTCGGATTCAAAAGTCCTGACACCTGGCTTTGAAGCTTTATTACTCGGCGAGAAAAAATCGCAGAATTTTGAGTCAAAGACTTTGAAGGTCTCCATAGCTTCAAAAATTGGTACCAGAAATTCGAAAAAATTCATGAGTATTCAGTAACATGTACTTAACACATAGCAATTTGTTTTACTTCAATTTAATGAATATTTTAATTAGTAGAGCTAAAAATGTAAAAAATAATTATCTCGGCTCTGGATAGAGATTTGAAGCTGAACTCTAGCTTAAAAGATTCTTCTCGATTCAGGGGTTTGATCTCAAAAGTTTACCGGTCAATACAAATTATTAATGTCTGAATTAAAAGCGTCCGAATAATTTCGATCTTAATGAGTTTCAATACTGGAAAACTCGTATTGAAAAAACGTCCTTTTTCAGCATTGTCCAATTTAAGCGTGAAAGAGCCCCCTTCCAGAAAAAGGGCCGAGCTCCCGGTAGCCATAGGCGTAGGCTGAAGCTCCTCTTCACTGTACATGAGACATTACGAATTCTCAAAGCGTCATTCAGCCCTTAAATTTCAAAGTGTTTAAACGTCTAGTCTAATTAACCAAGGTTTATCAGAAAAATTAAAAAAGTTGATTATTATTACTATTATTATATTATAAAAAAAACCAATGGTAATTTTTTTAACAATTTTTATTTGTTTAAACTATGTTTTCCTTCCACAATAATGTAAAGGTATTATTTTATTTTCAAAATTTTTTCAAGTCTTTAACCAATCATTATTTGTTTAAAGAATTTGTTCCCTCTGCAAATCGTGTAAAGTTTTCATCTTTCGGGATAAATGTTATAAATAATACCTTTACTTTACTGTTATAAATAATACCTTTACATTATCGTGGAAGGAAAACATAGTTTAAGCAAATAAAAATTGTTTAAAAAATTACTATTGGTTTTTTATATAATAATAATTAACTTTTTTAATTTTTCTAATAAGCATTGCTTAATTAGACTAGAGTTTAAACAATTTGAAATTTAAGGGCTGAATGACGCTTTGAAAATTCGTAATGTCTCATATACAGTGAAGAGGAGCTTCAGCCTACGCCTATGGCTACCGGGAGCTCGGCCCTTTTTCTGGAAGGGGGCTCTTTCACGCTTAAATTGGACAATGCTGAGAAAGGACGTTTTTTCAATACGAGTTTTCCAGTATTGAAACTCATTAAGATCGAAATTATTCGGACGCTTTTAATTCAGACATTAATAATTTGTATTGACCGGTAAACTTTTGAGATCAAACCCCTGAATCGAGAAGAATCTTTTAAGCTAGAGTTCAGCTGCAAATCTCTATCCAGAGCCGAGATAATTATTTTTTACATTTTTAGCTCTACTAATTAAAATAATCATTAAATTGAAGTAAAACAAATTGCTACGTGTTAAGTACATGTTACTGAATACTCATGAATTTTTTCGAATTTCTGGTACCAATTTTTGAACCTATGGGGGCCTTCAAAGTCGACGTAGTGAAAGTTGGGGGTCATTTCTCCTGTTTTTTCACTGAGCCAAGACAGAAAGCCTACCTGTTACCACTTTATTGGAATTTTCAAAGCATTGCTTATCAATAATTTAACGCACCAGCACTCTAACGTAGCT
>CAKNWW010305922.1:0-10262 GCA_932074435.1 Andricus kollari | reverse complement strand
AATCAATAGTACATTATAATTGAAGATATAAAAATAAAATAAAAAATAGAAACATAAAATTTTTTAATGTGAATATTGAAAATGTTATAAAATAATAAATACTCTAAAGGTTTTTAAAGATTTTACGAAAATTTCAAAATGTTTCACAGATTTCACAAAGATTTTAGGCAGGAATGTACACTAAATTTCAAGAGTGATCAACCTCTCCAGAGTTTTTGATAATTTTCATCGAAAATGGAGTATTTTTAAGTGAATTTTATGTGAATTAGGATATATTCAGGAAAAAAGCGCTAAATAGGAGACTTTTAGGAATCAAAACGAAAAAGACGACTTTTAGGGGAAATACAGGACAGACTATAAAGCCTGCAATTAACTTTTCTGAATTGCTACTTTTTCACTTTGGTTTGTTTTTTACAATCTATAAATTAAACATTGTCTATACGTACGTGGAAAGAGCTTTGTGTTCTATAGAAAAAAATTAGAAGAATCCATGAGGCAAAAATTAAATTCCTTCCACTTTCTCGGATTCTCTCGTTAATATTGAGAAAAAAGCATGTGCTTACCTTCTTCTGAGGATTCTCAACTGATGATTCTCAACTATATATATTACAAAGTAAATATTATTAATTCCTAACCTCAATAACTAACCTTTCAATCATTTATAATGTTCTTGTTTGAGTGTTGTCTCTATTATGTATTACATACTCTTGCAAATAAAATTGTGATTTGAAAATAGCGCCAACTTGTAGCAATTACTTTATTTGGGAAAATTAATTGAACATTTAATTTCAAAATTTACACAAATTATGACATTAGATAGATTTCGATTATAATGTGAAAATAATGAAAACATAAATCATATCTTTAAATAATATTGAACGTCAAATCAAAGCTTCAAATTAAGAGATTCCAATTAAATAACGTTAAGAACAGCTAAAATAAATTAAATTTGTTAAATTTCAAGTAAGGTTAAGAAGTATTGACGAGTCAAAGGTTTTAACTCAGTACGAAAATGTCGATCTATTCAACATCAAAATAAACAAACATACAGAGAAATTTCTAGCAACCAGTTTACCTCAAAGTCATAGCATACACACAATCTCATCGCAAATCGAATTTATCGGTCAATATCACGCAAATATAAATATAAAATCATAAGATTCGTACGGCAATACATTTTTAAAGAATCGACTTAAACAAGTGTAAACTTCGCACGCTAAATAAAAATCGAGAGATTCAAATTAAATAAATATAAAAATCACACAGCGAGCACAAATCGAGTATAAGTTTTAAAAAAGATCAAATTATTTATGATCCAGGAAATTTGGAGATACTTGTCGCTTTGAAGCCTTTTCGTTGATTCAAGATGGAAAATTCGACGATGGCCAAATAGACAGATTCAAAGTGATCCAACGATTTTGGAATTTGTCTTCAGAAAGAAAGTAGAAGCGACTACAGCGGTGCCCTATATTCGCAGTATCTGGATGCGACGCGGATTAGAATAGGCGATAGCGTCCCAGAATCATTAACGTGGCGAACTTCCTGGATTGCTTTGGCTTAGTGTTATAAAAATGGCTCGATAAAAAACCACCACACTATATTGAGAAACAAACGACGAACAAAATAGTTAAGAACGGTTGATCTAAAGAATGAAACTTTTGCAAAATTTCCACTCTCTAAAATGAAACTTCTAAAATAAATACCTTCTCCGAATCTCTCGAAGGACGTAGAGTGTGGTGCGGATTTGATCGCGATGACCCAAAAGAAGACCATCGAATGAATAATCATCCGAACGTCTTATCCTCGGTACCGCGCAATTGATCACACCCCACTCCCGTCATTACATATGTCGTTAAAGGCTTTCGGAGATAGGCTCTCTTTCGTTAATTAAATTGGGATATACCGACATTTTTTCTCGCGGTGAAATTTAAATAATTCATATTCCTCATTATCCCCCTTGGTTAGGGCGTACATGAAATTACGTCATAAGCACTCATACTCTTCACATCATACAAGGGTATATACATCAGATTAATTCAGACTTTTCTTTTTGCTGAGCAACGATAATTGTCACAAAAAAATTTTCACAGACTTATAAACGCATATCGTGAATTTTCATTGCATAACGTCGGTCATAAAAATTATTGCAATACACCTAATGATTAATATTTTTTAGAACTTAGATTTAACTAGATATATTTATACATAATTCACACTCGCATTAATTACAAATGATCGTTGTACTTTCAATTCCTTTACTATTCACAACTTTCAAACATTTTCGCGTTCTCCTCAATTATCTGATCGCAATAGCGACTTGTAAATATACTGAAATTCATGGAAATGCACACAACAATCAAATAAACTCAGAACTCTAAAGCTCTAACATATTTTCGTACATTGGCCTGATTATGCACACCTATCGTTCGAGTAGAATCTTCAACATCGCTCAATTCATAAGAATCATTGCCAAAGTCCTTGGTGATAATGTAGGGGCCATAAAAAATATATAAAAGTTTTCTTGTCACTTTCTTTAAAGCATCCGATTGCTTGGGAATATGGAGAAGAACCCAGTCTCCCTTTTTCAGAACAACTTTGGATGATGTTTTTTAAGCTTTGGCCCGTCTCATAAAATTCTTATGAAGCCTTTCACGTGCCAACACAATTTTCGCATCTCTCATAATCGGTTGCATTTCCGGAAAATTAACAATACTCTGGATTGGATCCGTTGGCTTAACGCCGAAGTGTAATTCAAAAGGAGAAAAGCCAGTGCTGAAGTGTGCGTGATATACAAAAAAAATTCAATATCGCCGATACATTTGCCCCGTCGAGTATGTTTATCTGAACACAACGTCCGAAATAATCGCCCTAGTTCACGCACCACCCTTTCCACCGGATCACTCTAAGGGTGCCGTATAGACGGAAAAATGGCTTGAATACCGGCCTGGCGGAGCCAATCGCCCCACTTCGGTGAAGTAAATTGAGATCCGTGATCGGCTAGCACCCTCTTCGATTTCCCCATTTCCGGAATATAGGAATCAAACATTTTTTTTCAAAACAATCTCAGTAGTTTCTTTTTTAATCACAGAAAAAACTAAAGATAAAGTTTACATCGATTTCGGGTGAAAGATTCGCTGCAACAAAAAATAACCTTGCCGGTTAAACTTTACACCAATCGAAGATAATTTTCCATTTTTAACCTTGCCTGGATAATCTTTCGCCTCATTATCGCTCCATTTTTATTCGAAAAATCACGAGAATTAGGACGCCAGCGCTATCTACCGTCTTTTAACTTAATTAAATTGGAGCAGAAATGGGATTCCCGACTTTTAGAATTATTCTCCTAACCTCGCTTAAACTTTCACCAAAATACATTCAATTTTTAAACGTTCCAAAATGTACCTGCAACACATTTTAACTATTGTATTTTCTAAGTCTTATTACTTTAAAATTAATAATGAAGTAAGCGAATAGTTGATTTAAATCTGGTGTCCTGATTTATAGCTCGAATCCACTCATACTTTGTCGTTTTCCCCTTGCTGCTAAGGGCGTAGCAGACGACAGCTTTTATTCCATCGTAGGATAATCTTTCGCCAAATAGCATGTAAACTTTATCAGCGGAAAATTTTACATGCAACAAAATTTGACATTAGTTTTTTCTGTGATCGGGTATAAGTTTACGCATTTCGAAAAGACATCGAGAACTACAAATATGTACTGCAGACCCCAACAGATCTTGGAAGGGGTCCATAAAAATCAACACAAACTAAATCGCAGGGTTCCGATGATTGTACCATTTTATATGGACATTCCATATTGATATTAATGTTCTTTACGCGCTGACATAAGTCACATGATAAAACCATTTGTTTGATATCGCGATTCATGCCTTTCCAATAATAGTATTCTCTTAAATACATTATGGTCTTATAAACACCGGGGTGTCCTAATTTCGAATGTACACAATCCATAAGCATTCTCGTTATCTCGAAAGGAATCACGACCTGCCATAAATTCAAATTCTTATCTTTCCGAAATAAGATATTCTCATTAATAATACAGAATTCTAAATTTTGATCTTTCTTTAATCTTTCTAGTATTGTTTTACAAGGTTCATCCCTTTTTAGTATTTCAGATAGATTATTTAGTGATTCACGCAATTCTTCTCCCAAATATAATCCCTCGCATCCATAAGCTATCACGTCGGAATCGATTCCAAAGTCTAAAACGTCAATCGATAACCTATTGGGCTGCACAGATTCAAATTTTCCTACGGGATACCGGCTGAAAAAATCAGCGACGATATTGTCTTTTCCTTTACAATAGGATACCTCAAAATCATACTGCTGAATACTATGCTCCATCGAATTAATCTCGCGTTTAGATAAGCTGTTGTGTTGAGAAATTGTAACCCTTTATGATCTGTTATGATCTCGAATTTGGTTCCTATCAAGTATGTCCGAAGCTTAATAATCGAATACACAATTGCCAGAAGTTCCTTCTCAGTTGTTGTGTAATTCGATTCAGCCAAGTTCAAGCATCGACTTACGAGGGAAACAATTCGATGATAACCATCTGAATCATATTGGTAAAGTACCCCACTAATACCCAGATCAGATGCATCCGTTTGGAGCTTATAAGGTAAACCCGGTATATAAAGACTCAACTTTACACAGTTGACGAACGCGGTCTTCATATTTTCGAAAGATCTATCGTGAACTTCTGTCCAAACCCAAGGATTCTTGACTTTCAGAATATGTCTAAATGGTTCCAATAAATTAGAATGAGGAACTCTAAAGTGCCGATAATAAGTACGAATCCCTATAAATTGTTGCATTTCTCGTCGATTTTGGGGTTTTTGAAAATTGAGAATAAGCTCAAGTTTATCAGTTAGTGGTCTAATTCCAGTCGTTGAGAGTTCATTTCCAAGAAATTTGACCTCTTTTTTTGCAAAATACCGATTTCTCTAATTTGAGGGTAAAATTTGTATCTTTTAGAACCCTAAATACGCATTCTAAGCTTCTCAAATGATCATAAATAGACCCAGGTGTTGCTACTAAAAAATCATCTACATAGATTGTTAAAACGTCATCAAACCGATTGCCGATTGCGCAATTCAAAGCTCGAATAAATGCAGAACCTGCCGTCTTTAATCCAAATGGAATTCGATAGAATTGATACATTTTTGAATTATGCAAGAAGGCGGTATATTTTCGAAAACTCTCGTGCAACGGTATCTGCCATTAGCCCGTTGCAAGATCAGTTGTTGACATATACGTCGTGCCATGAAATTTTTGCAACAATTCATTGATCAAAGGTGGCGATTCGTGATCGGAATCTATTATTTCATTTATGTAGCGAGCGTCCAAACACACACGAACCGATTGATCATTTTTAACTACAATTCTCAAAGGATTGCAGTAGCAGCTATCGGATCGTTCAATGATCCCTGCTCGCAACATTTCTTGAATTGATTGATAAACGGCTTCTCGATGAGCCAGGGGTATCGGATAGGTTTTTCGAACAAATGTCTTGTGAGGTTTTATATTTAATTTATAGTGAAAGGTATCAGCACTAGTCTTTTTCGGAGAAAAAAGCTTTTCAAATTTGGACATCATTTGTACAAAAGCATCCCGCCCAGAATCACTCAAATTCGTAAGTTCAGACACCAACGACCGAACACCCTCTAAAAAACTATCAACGCACAGTGGTCCGAAACATCTAAAAAGGCGGAAATAATTCTCAGAAGCAAGATTTTTCGACGAATTTTGGTATCTAGCGGTTTTGAGATATGGGGAATCTGAATTTTGCAATATAAGTGGCGTAGGTTACCGTCATAAGGCAGTGGCGAAGTAAAAAAAAGACTAAACATGTTGTGTTAAACAAAACTGTTTGATACCCATGGGTTTTTAAGGGTAAGAAATACAAATTTTTTATTACCAGTAGCATAGTTTGTCTCCCTTATGCAATGGGGTATTAGAGTTTTTAAACAAATACATGAAAACATCGTAAATTGTCAAAGAGATGGGTTTTTACGTGTGAGTAATCAAAATTTACCGTTAAGTGTAGTATGATCCCTTACAATGGGAAAAGAAAAATTATTGAAAAAATAAAGTAACAATTAACTTTGCGTATTCACTGAACTGTATCATTTATTTCTTATTTGTTCTAACACAGCGCGAAAAACAACGCGCACATTTACACTTTGTAGAAAATAACAGGAAATATTTCTTTTGATATCACATATCAGGGGAAAAACACAGTGCCAATAAGGGGTTTTAAGCATTTTGATGATTTCTTGAGATAAAGGTTTCTTCTTCATGCATTTATTTATAAAATAAACAAATAATATGAAACGAGAAGTCTTCACCACTAAACATAATTACTTATATAATTTAAAGATAATCAGAAAGAAAAATGATTACTTTCTGTCTATAAATGGATAAACTATGAATTTGTTTATAAAATTTGTTTGTCAAATAAACAAATAATATCGAAAGACAATCATTCATAAATGAACACCACCACATAAATAATTTGAAGGCGTTAAGAATGAAAAACAATTACTTTCTGCCCATAAATTGCCAAACTATGCATTTGTTTATAAAAATTATTTATAAAATACACAAATAATATCGAATGACAGGTATGCATCACTAAAATATCCACTAATATAATTTAAATACGATTAGAAAGAAAAAAAGGTTACTTTCTATCTATAAATGGTCAAACTATGCATTTGCTTAAAAAATTTGTTTATAAAATAAACAAATAATATCGATTGACAATTCTTCGTCACTAAAAATTACTACTTATGTAATTTGAAGTCGATTAGAGAGAAGAACGATTACTTTCTGCCAATAAATTCCTAAATTATGCATTCGTTTATATAATTTGTTTATAAAATAAACAAATTATACCAGACAACAAATTGTTATGATCAAATATGATCCTGTCGATGAAGTCAAGCAATTTCAACTGATAAATATACTTTGTAAGCAAAATTTCAAGGATGTTGACATTTTGTTAACATAATTTGTTTATAACAATTAGATTCGATATACTGTTAATTATTTATATTCCTCAGATACTTCGACATTCATTTTCTTTTATAATGGGATTAATCAAATGATTTATTTAAAGTTGAAAGATAATAATTCAAAAATGTCTGATTTTCGCTCTTTGTATATTTAAATAAAAAGTAGAAGGTGGTATATCATTAAGCTATTTCCCTTTCGGCGAGCCTCTAGGGGTAAGCGTGACACTACCCGATTCGGGTAGTGTTTTTTAGGTGGATTTGTAGTAAATGGGCTCACCACACCCACGACCGCCAACAGCAACGCAGTAGTATCAGACAGTCACCCATCCAAGTACTAACCGCGCCCAACTCTGCTTAACTTCAGTGATCTAACGGGAACTGGTGCTTCCAGCGTGGTATGGCCGTTGGTAAAAATTGAAAAATCTAATCCGTAGACGCTCTTATGCAACTATTGCTGATCACTTCTAACAAAAAATTTGAAAATCGGTTAAGAATTTTAGGCTGCAGGTGATTTTGAATAGTAAATTTCCGATTCAGCCCACTGTGCAGCACCTGTCTGCTCAAGCGGTGAGCGCGCGCGGTGGACGACGCGATTCCCAAGTTTTACAAATCAATACGGTTTGGGGGCGCGTATGGGCAAAAAAGCCGACTGCTCCTTGATGTACACATACTAACGGCTCATACTATCTAGGATTCACCCATGACATATCGTAACATATTTTTATAATTCAATGCAAAGTTGACGTTTGTTTACTTCCATAAGAGTTGCGTAGTGTATATTTGGGCGTCTTGGAGCAGCAGTCAGTGGGCTACGTTCAACTTTTGGCTTATCACTTTTTTTAAGCGAAATGCGTCCTTTAACTTGGTATATAACATGTTAGCTCTTTGTGAGTTCTTAATGAGGTAAACGCGATAGGCTCAACAACCCAAAGTCACAGTGGATTCAGCGTGCGCAACGCTGCTGTGGATACGTCATGTTCAGGAGAATTTTACGGGACTTGAGAGCTACGAAGGATAAAAATATGGTTGCTGTGTGATGCCTTGTTTATTTATGTGTGAAAAAAATACACAATTATACACCAATAACGACTTTCATATATTCGACTTATTTCCGCCTTTTTAGCTGTTTCGGACCACTGTGCAACGTTAGAGGCTTTTAATTGGCACGTTTCGTGAATCATGTCTAATTCATTCAATAATTGAATTTGCTCTAAACTATTTACTTCCAATTCTTTTTCGCTAATTACATTTCCACAAACCATTTCAATGGGTGGAATTTCCTCATTCTTCATTTCAAATTTGTTATTAATCATTATATCAGATATAAAATCTTCAGACGAGATATTTTCTTTATTCAGATCTATACAATTGAGATTATCAGAGTTCAAATCATAACATAAAGTTTCAAAGCATTGCGAGAATGGGACCAGATCGTTTATTGTCTGCTTTGCAATCTCAATATCAAGTGACGTCATTTCATTAATAAAATGACAA
This sequence comes from Andricus kollari, assembly GCA_932074435.1. Lineage (NCBI taxonomy): Eukaryota > Metazoa > Arthropoda > Insecta > Hymenoptera > Cynipidae > Andricus > Andricus kollari. The sequence continues at coordinate 1,729 of CAKNWW010305922.1, read as the reverse complement.
TCAGAAAAATCAATCTCCTCGAGTGCATTAAATTCGAAATCAATGACATTAGTTTCAAAATTTTCTGGAAAAGATTTCTTATCCCCCTGAAATCCGATAGGATAATCTTCATTGTCTGTGTTAATGTTTGGAGCCATAATCTGAATATAAGTAACGCCCTCTTGACGCTTATGATCGAATTTGAAAGTCTCGGGACAACAAGAAAGCAAGATTGATATTTTTGATTTCCTATTTTAATTTCATAAAAAATTTGTTTTTTAATCATGGTTAGTTTCTTCCCAATGGCAGTTAAAAGAGCAACGTTTGATACCGGCAATTCCGTTAATTTCCCATGAAGCAATAAATATTCATAAAAGGTTTCAGAGATTGCGGTAATCTGACTACCTGTGTCAATTAAAGGGGGTACCGGCACCGAGAAGAAGGAAACAATAACACGAGGACATAATGGAATTCGAGACGGCTTCCTGTTGACAGTTGAGTCACCTGTTCCCTCTAGATCGTTTGATAAATTCGCAAATTCATCGTACACGTGCTGGTGCGATACTCCCATCGAAGAGATCGCACCTAATAGAAGTTTAAATTCCCGCAAAATTGTGTCGATAGATTGTGATTCATGCGCATTGTTATTGGGGGAGGTGGCAAACTTACATCGGGTAAAGGCGTATCATAATTCTGATAATTCAAATGGGCTCCCAACGATGTTGGTTGTGAACCATCGTGACAAGACTGCATCCCAGCGCTCAACACACTCACAGCATTTTCAAACTTGTTGCAACTGCAACTGCAGCAGAAGCCCTTTTGACTCTGCTGAGCCTGCATTTGTCTCAACCTCGGTTTCTGGGCTTTATTCTCATTATAAGATTGACTTTGGGCATTCGGTAGGTTTTGATTTTGATTTTTCGTTTGTTTTCTTTGGTTATTAATTTTATCTGTGAAGGTCAAGTCCAGCTGCGAGAGCACTTGTGAAATTTTTTCAAAGTCCGAGAAATCAACAGTTGTCAACGCTTCGCGAACGCGAATTGGCATCTGTTGAATAATAGTGTAATGCATCTCGTAAGCTTCGATTTGAGGTAAAAAATATTGTGCTTCTTTAATTTGATCTAAAATGTAGGTTTGCAAATTGCCTTTATTTGAGTCGAAGCGCTTCGCTAACCAGTTGGACTTGATTTGCACTCTTATAGGAATTGAATAGAATTCGACTAAAAATTTCGTTTTAAAATCATTAAAATCTACAAAAGCATTTCTTTGAGAACCGAACCACGCCTTAGCTCTGTTATCAAACGCACCAACCAAAATGCTCAAACGACTACCTTGTTGAATGTGATTTATGGTATAGAATTTTTCTAGCTTTGCAAGGAATTGATTGAGATTTTGTTTTTCCTCAAACTTTGGTGGCTTTATGTCACTGTTAATGGCCCAAAGACCATCAACCAGGGTCTGAATTAAACGATTATCCTGTGCACTTCCAGAATGTTCTGTAGTTTGTCTACGCAATTGTGCTAATTGATTATTTTGCGTGCTATTCAATTGCCGCAGTCTTAAAATTTCTTCTTTCATTTGTTCAGGGTTCATCGCACTAAAAAAAACATTATTCAAACTCATGATTTTACTATTTAGAATTTGACTTCGAATATTGCTAGATTTCTCAATGTTACGTTTAGATTTTTCTAGGCCTGGAAGCAAAACACCAGGCTGAGATCTTAATTTCTTCGGACTTCTAGCAATCATT